>CM073776.1:81246816-81254316 GCA_037158775.1 Hetaerina titia | reverse complement strand
AAGTATTGCCATGATTACCATGGATTCTTCGCAATAATAAATTATAAAGATATACATTCAGTTGAATTCATCGAATATTTTCTCGCATTTTGTAAATATAACTCTCCATTTCATTCAATAGGCAGCAAGAAACTTTAGCCCCTCCCTGTAATTACCCCACCGCATTTCAATGCCTTTGGCTGGCTTTATTTCATCTCGTATTATATTAGTTTCTCGTGGCCGTTTTCCAAGTCGTAATTCACAACGTTTCCTGGGTGATGTTCCAGAAAGAATTACTTACGTAGTGTTTGCCTGCGGCCATCAAAAGCCAGTGGCTTGTGGAATCAAACTAGTTGCGTGGTAACAGCACACGAGGTCATACTGACGACGGAGCATCTCTGTATTTCATTTTTTCTCCCCCACTTCCTCCTTCCATCTTTCCACCTATTTTGCCTCCAAAAATATCCCAGCGGGGTTGGAGGGCAGAGTCTCCGGAAGTGACCCAGTGCCCTCCGTATCTGCATGTGGTACTCACAGCCTCTCTCGTCCACTCTCGCTCTCTCTCTCCATATCCATGTCTCTCTCTCTCATCTCCATTTCTCTCTCTCTTCATCTCCATTGTTCTCCCTCTCTCACTCTCATTTCCATTTCTCTCTCTCTCATCTCCATTTCTCTCTCTCATCTCCAATCCTCTCTCTCTCTCCATGTCCATCTCTCTCTGTCATCTCCATCTCTATCTCTCATCTCCATCTCTCTCTCTCATCTCCATCTCTCTCTCTCATCTCCATCTCTCTCTCTCATCTCCATCTCTCTCTCTTTGTCCATCTTCATTTTTCTATCTCTCTCTACATCTTCATTTTTTATCTCTCTCTCCATCCCCATTTCTCTCTCTCTCTCTCCCTGCCAAGCATGTCACTTATTGCCCGTTTTGTGCGAATAAAGCCAGGAATCCCTGGGATCCCATCTTGCGGCCAAAAACGTCTCTTCCGGGCCATTCCTCCAGCATTCAGGATGCTGTCTAGGCCCTTACATTTTTCCCCCCGTCTCTCCGTTATACTGTTAAATTGCTTGAAACGAAATGAATGCGGTACCAACGTGTTGATGCCCTCGATAAGACTTGTCTCCCGCTTGCCTTTTTTTTGTTGGAACGCGTGGTGCGTGAGATGGCGCCGACATTACGGGGACGAGAGAGGAGTAAAAGGAGAGGAAGATGGATTGAAACCCTTCAGGAGGAGATATGGGGATGCCGCACCGAGGGCTTTCCCGAGAGCGAAAGTTCTCTTCGGTGGCGAAAAAAAAATGGGGGAGGAGATTTTTTTCGAGATCTCGTGGAAGAACGTGGGCACATTCCCGCGTTGACGAAAGGAGAGAGGTGGGGGGGCTGCTGTCCTTTAAAGGAAATGTGGGGTGGGAGGAAGAAGAGAGCGAAGGCGGGGGTGGATTCCCTTATTCATCCCAGGAGGGGACCTCGGCGTCGGGTGGAGTGGGATGTCGCGCCGGAGATCAGAGGCGACGGCACTCAAAACGTCGGAGAAAGGGTGGGAGGAGCAATTGGGAAATAGGAGACACCACGGATCGGGGTGCCCTCTCTCGGCAACTGTGATCGCCGAAATGTGATTGCTTTTGCGCAGGGAACTCTTGGAATTTCTCCATCATTATCCTTAGATACTGGAGTCGGCGTTTGTTCATCTGTTGGGAGGACATGCAGCAGCCGCTAGTTTTAAAACGCCCCTGCAAGGGGAGCGAATCTTGATCACGATTTAGACGGGATAGGTTTACTCCGACTCTATCAGAGCTTGCCTCGGACATATCCTTAATGATTCTGCTCGCTTCGGTGCATGCATCGGTTGGGTATTTGCTCTAATGACGAATTGAAAATGCTGAGATGTCTTGGACGTATTTCCGCAACGCCAATTTCACTCACCAATGCGGCCGACGAAGCCTCATCCACAAATTGCTTGTGCAGTTCTACAGTTGTAACTTATAGGAATTGGAAATTTTTAATTCTTTTGCTCATCCCCTTTTGGTTTTGATTCGTCTTACATTATGTCTCGTCTTACAGTATGTCTCGTCTTACAGTATGTCTCGTCTTACATTATGTCTCGTCTTATTTTATGCCTCGTCTTCTACTCGCCCACAAGAAATACTCGCGTGTCAACGTTGAGTAATGGGACTTGATTTTAGACTCGGAGGTCTTGAGGAAAGTTTTTACTGTTTAACGTCATGTTTGAGCTTGTGATATGTATGCTAACTGTATTCAGAAAGTAAAATATTTTATCTACCTTAACGCTCCATTAAAAAGTAACCCCCGTCCTATGGTAGCCGTAATTTATTTTATGTCCTTCTTTTATTCCCATTTAAAATGTCCTCTTGTAAGTCCCTTTCTTCTATCCTCACCTTTCACCGTTGACGTGTTCTTCGGCAGCTGCTGTTAAACTTGCCCAACGGTTTTCCTTTAACTCTTGATAATATGTCAGCAGGAGTCACAGAAATAGTCTTACCTATCGAGCTCGTGCATCTTTTACGTCGACGACGTTCCATATAAAATTCAATGGCGACCGCATTCAGTATCCAGTGCTTTTGGCCTCTTTGTTTTTTTTTTGCTTCCATTGGCTTATTAAGGAAGTCATTATTTTATACAGCAGTGCAACCAAACCTCTGGGGGTGACGCTGTTAGACTCGTCAAAGGTTTTTCTCTTGCGTGTACGTTTTTCTCCATTTAGCATTCCATAACTGAAGGAAAGAAATATTCGCATCTAATGTTTCGAAAAGCGGCTACTTAAATGAGTGCTCTAATGTCGGCGTTCTCAAAATTGGGAAAACTCGAGGTCGTTCACCTCACTCGGCCGTTGTCTATGTGCTTAACTCGGCTCATACTAAATATTATGTAAGAGTACACTTACCTCAAGGAAGCCTTAGCACAAACGATTTTGGAGGAGATTCCTCTTAAAAGGTTTGTCTGCGTGCTCAGCTAGCGGGCTTGAGTGTTTGCTCTCTAGGTTAGAATTTGCGGTATTCTGTCAATAAAGATTTTTTTCTCTGTGTTGGTGTGGGTCGGCTCTTCGTATCAAAGAAGTGTGTTCTGAGGGCATATGCGAGTAAGGAAAATTATTTCTCAAGCACCTAGAGAAAGGATGGAGTGTTTAATTTCCTCTCTTCTCATGACATGCCTGAGCCTTAAATCCTTAAGCGTACTGGTACTAGATGATTTTCATCGTGATTAAGGGAAAACTTCAAACGTTGATACAGTCATTGACGCGAATAATGAACAATCGTCTTATGTTTGAGTGCCCCTATTCTTTTTCCATTTCACCGTTTATTGTTTATGAGTCAATCAATGTTATTAATATACGCTTCAACTTAGTGTATACCTCGATTATTTCACCATATTGTGTTCAAATATAGTATTCATCCTTGTGAAAGTTCTATGGTGACAGTGAATAGACGATACCGATTGCTTTTGTTTTCAAAGTCCACTTTGTTGGGTATTCCCACACATTTTCCAATATGTTATCCTTAAGTGTTAAAAATCGACAAAGACATATGTCTTTGTCGAGCTGTACACACACGAATTTGTTGAAGTCTCTTGTAGCAATTATCTGGAGGACTTAGACCAGCGTTTATTTCGAACTACAAGAGAAAAAAACTTGAAAGTCGCCTGTCACAATCTTGCTTTATTTCCCTATTCATTTACATTCGTTTATAATTTTGTAATTACCAATTTTTGTGCGAAGATACTCATAAAGCATTTCGCATAATATACATATTTGGCTTTAACTAAATATTCAAATGCCATCGCCCTTGTTTTGTGTTAGGTCTTTTATGAATATTATTTTGAAGTGAAAATGGCATGTGAATTCGAATGATGTGCTAAGTCTTTTTTCCACGGGTGTGTTTTTTTTAAATCCCCGTCGTACAAATGAAGATTTTTGCAAATATAAACTATAAAAAGGTAAAATATATATTGCAAGGCGACGCGTAGAGACGTCCCAAGTTAAAAAACAACAACAGGTTGGCTCCATAAGTGTTTTTACGACAATAGTTCATATTTATTTCCCTTATTAGCCCTAAACATTTCTATTTGATGCCCGTCACTCCCGTCAGAACCACCACTCAACATTTCCCCAGAGATTCACCTTGCCGATAAGATGACAATCTCAAGAAGAAGGATGGCCTCTGACTGCAGTTTTAATGTAACGATTCTAATACACTCCGTCGACATAAGCACGCGCGAAATATTACACAGTCTGGGAATGCACTCCCAAGATAATCAAGGACCTTGCTCCTACGCATCCCCAGATGTGACGCTTCGATCCGCATTTCCAAGTGCGATCTCTTTTTCATTTCTTTAACACTCCTCAAAAAACTGCTAACTTAGGGTATTTTACGATGTATTTTTCAAACAATAAATAACATAAGGAACAATCACTTACATTCAATTTCTTGCAGAAGGAATTCGAAGCGTGACTTCTGGAGTACGAGGAAAGTACTCTACCCGGCCGTTACCGATGCTAACCGATCAATAAACATTTAATTTATGTAATATTATTTAATAAACCCTTAACAAATTATGGATGAGAACCTTTAAGGTTTTTAGAGGTAAAGTAGGGTTTAGAGGTAAGGTAAGTAGAGGTTCCTCTACTGACTGAAATCTCCCTAGACTAACAAAACACCGTAAAATGTGGCACTAAAGATCTCCTCTAAATGTTTTATTTATTGCAGCATATAAATTAGCAGAAGGATGATGATTTGATGCCCTGCTATTAACATTGCTAATTCAACTTTATACCGTCCATAGTAATGGGGAGTTTGGCAATATTGAAACGGTTGTCATGAGTTTAAAATCTTATAAAGGCTTGGAGCTTTATATTCGCTTTTAAATTTGATTGCGTCATCAAGTCGCCAGTAATCTTCGCGAAGCGTTTAATCCAAGATGCATAATGTATCTGCATGCTCACGAAAGAGAGCAGTAGTCAGCATGAACTGTCTAAGGCTGTTTTTATATCGAGTTGTCACCCCGTTAGATTTGAGTTCACTTTAAGGTTTAAGTTTATAATATACTTAAAAGCATTGCGGGCATAGATCCATTCGGGATAATAAATTTTAAGCAAACTGCGTTTAAATTACGCGACGGTTCATGGATTAGTTTTATTGAACTTTCCTGCTGGGGATTAAAAAAGCCTTTGTTAAAAATTAAATCCATTTGAAAGAGGCCGTTGTTAGGTTAGGTTTGGTCTTTATGATTCCATGTGACAAATGCGATCCTTAGTAGCGTATGCCCACTTTTTAGGTCAGGTTTCTATAAGGAATATATATGAATCCTAAATGAGATCAAAGTACATTAAAATATTTTAACATAAATATTTCACATACTATATTACACGCCATAAGTGCGTATTGATCGGCAGGGGAAGGTTGAAGACTGTAATAGAGGGGAGAAAGTTAGGCAAACGAGGAAAGGGCAGGAGCAGGAGGGGGATGTTGGACGGAATGAAGGGAGGAAGGAAGTACACGGACATGAAGAAGGACTTGATGTAGAGTAGGTTGCTGAATTGTGCTTTGTTAGGAGTCACAAAATATTTATTTGGTAGTTGCGTCCATCCAAAACCTTCCTTAACTGGGAGGTTACTTAATAATAATAATTTCACATGCTATTTACATGTACGTATGTTCTGTTTCGGAAATATCGTAGACCACGAGGTTTTATCACAACTGATGCTTCGAGAGATCGTTTTCACTCTACGATTTGTACCTTTGTTTTTCAAATTCTTTGATGTAATAGTCGTTCTTATGGTTCACCTTGCAATGTAAGTGATTACTCCCTTGCATAATCGAGACTTGTACATCTAATGATTATATTTTATCATACCGAAAACACGCTGTTGGCATCTTGATGTGCAAATGGTTACGTATGGAGGTCACAAGCAAATGATTTGTATGATCGCAAGCAATCACATGCATGTGATGATGAAGCACGCGTGTTACGTATCACTCCCGAGGGGTATTGGACTCCGGGAATGAAGGGAGGTTGAACAACACCAATTATTCTTCCTTTCTCGGAGTCACGCAGCCATGGCAAAGCGTCCGACGGCGACGACTTCAAGCGAAAAAACTGACGGAATGAAAGGCCGCGGCGTCGTCGTTTTATTTATTTACTTTTTTTTGGTTTTGATGATGAGTGGCAGAGATGATCTCAGTCAAGGAAGACAGTGGAAGAGCGGCAAAGCGTGAAACAAAAGGAAGAGTAATGAAGACGATCACGTGGAAGCCGAGAACGGGGCGGAGGCTCGAGATGGATGCAGGAGGGGAAAGGACAAGGGCGAAGGAGGGATATAAGAGAAGGGAGAGAGAGAATGAAAGGGGGATGACGTCGAAGGGAGCGAAAACAAAGGACTGGCGACGGGAGTTTTTCCGTCGCTCAAAGCGTGACACTTCCCCCCTTGATATTCGGAGCGGACGACGTGTTTCGTAACGCGTATAAGCTCCCGAGGTCGATGACAATAGAGTGCACGGGCTCGAGGAGTTTGGGAGAAAGGGGGATGCACGGGAGGGGTGTGGTTTTGGGGCTAGGACTAAGATGAGAACACCTCGCCGATACGCCAGGGGCTGACGGATCCGAACACGTGGAGGAAGACTCCGTAAAGCAAGAATTCGAGGAAACGACCGTGATGCGAAGTAGGAAGCGGAAGCCTTAAAAAGTTCGTTCCACCGGTGTTCACTTTGTTCAGAACTTTGGTTTCATTTTTTAAATTTGGGTCATGCCGACAGGTGCAAGGAAACATCCACCTTCATACTTCCTTTTTTTCCCCCTCGTATTAAAAAGTGGGAATGACGAATTGTGGCGCAATTATTGACGAGAACGAGTACACGTGAAAAATCAAAAAAGCATATTAAAGCGAAACACGAAGGACCGAAGAGTATCGCTCGTAATTGCCGTTAATTTTTTATCCGTTTATCGAAACAATGCTGAATGCACTGGCATTCATTTTCTTCTTTCTATCTCTCTCTCACGCACGCACAAATAGCTGCATACGCAGTGATGATAAAAACGACAAAGAGGAGCGTGCGTCATGAATTTCTTTCGAAAATTTCTGTCAATGTCGAGTCAAAATGTTTATTTGTGTGCTTAGCAATTTCTGACCCCAGGAATGCAAATTCATCTACATGTACACATTGCCAATAAGACGGAATTGTTAAATACTTGTCTTTCGAGAAATATTTTCGGGTGTTTGTGTTTGATTTTGTTATGGATGCGTGTCGTCCGAGGGACGGAGAACGAATAGTTGAATCTTTCGTCGACGGGGTGTCTATGTTACCTCGGTCGTCGAAACTATCTAATCTAATGAAAACGACATAGCCGAGACCGCATCTCGTTTTCATTACTTCACGACCGTAGGCACGTTCATTCTATATATTTGTCTAATCTAATATAAATTGGTGCCGTAATAATTTCCTCGGCGTCCAAAGAAAACTCAGGTGTGCTATACCTTTCTAAAGCCATAAGACCTGCCTGCTCTGTTC
>CM073776.1:81014317-81246716 GCA_037158775.1 Hetaerina titia | reverse complement strand
AGTATATTCGAATATTAAATAATTCATCTAAGCTTTACCCAGCATTAAATCATATTTTAACGATAATGGTGATTTTATTATACCATTTTTTCACATGCAGCAAAGGCATATGAATTTTTTCTTCACATGTCCTTGATTTAGTCATTTTTAAGTTTTTCTGAGGAGCTGTAAAGGCGCAACAATAATTTGCTATGCCTATATTTTTATTTCTGGCCTAAAATTAGTGTTGGAACGTGTCCGGTTGTTTAATGACCTGTTGTTCACACTTTTAAATCCCGAGTTGTTCATTGATTTTTGGTTGTCTGGAGGCAGAAGAAAATTACTTCAATATGAGTCGCTATTTCGAGATGAGACTGTTAAAATAATGGTAGTTAAATCATCATCAAAATTGAAAATACGGGAAATGTATTGAAAGCTCTGAATAATGGATACATTTCCCTCTTTCGATAAGTTAGGTAAGCACAGATAGCATGAATATGGCATCGTGTTACGTATACATATATGCTATAAATTTCCTCTTACCTGCCTCTTCAGCTTTGTTAATGCCTCGCTGGAATTCACCCAGTGTTTCAAATTCTGTGTTTAAACCCTAAGCCACAAGTGATAGAAGAAATGTTAACGATACGTAGCGATTGATCTGAGATAGAAAATGGGTGCAAATCAGTATTTTGTTAACACCACCATTTACGAGTTCATACGTGAAGCTTGGTGAAAAATACCACGTTTCCAGTCAATTTGATCGACAGCGCTATTGTTTCTGCTCAAATGATGGTTATAGCAGGGGTAGAATAATATGTTAATGGAAAAAAGTAAATCCTGGAAGAGGAATGTGATTTCTGAGTGTTTCCATTAAATGAGATACGTAGTGTGAGTGAATTTAGTGTTTTTATGTTGAAGGATTTATTGCTTGCATTCACTAGTTTTTTCAAACCATTTTGTGGCGTGAATAAACTCAAAATCAGCGTTTACGATATACCACACTAGTTGAACGCTAAAATCAATCAACGGAGAAGCTTAAGTGGTGCGTCTATTTCACAGCTTTCAAGTCCGGTCTCTCTTGTTCGTACGCCTTCTCCTCACACCCTGCAACAGTCAAATTGAAAGATTTTGGATAGGATTATTTTATTTTTGGTCGTGAAAAAATGATGGAGATATAAATGTATATTTATATATATTTATGTATAATTTTATATTAACGTCCAAAGAATAGAAAACAAAACTACTTGGAAGGTCGATCGGCCTCTCCGACATAAATGGATTTCTGCTATTCGTGAGCATAAATTACTTCCTCCACTTGATTCCAACCTTTCCTGTATCCATTTACTTTTTATATTTTTACGTTTTTTTGGCTCTGGCGGACGCCCGCTCATTCCCCTGTCAACGACTCGGCATGTGTACTCTCCCGGAGGAACGATGCCATTACGGGAAAACGGCACTAGGATTTATTACCGCGGGGCGAACACAATTTTTTTTTACTTCCCTTTCTCACCCTCCTCCCTTTCTGGCGGGCAACAGTTCTTTCTCCATTTTTGTTCCCAACCCCCGATCTCTCCGATTTTATTATTATTGTTATTATTAATTTTTTTCTATTCCTCCGATCGAAACGAATGTGTCGACCCGCAGAGTTTGCGCGCTTAGAATCCGCCACGTGCACAGAAGTCCTCCTTGTTTGTTTGAATGCGTTTTCGAGGGCTTGCCGAGAGAGATAGAATGACCCCTTCGGGAGGAGGGGGCGGGAAGTGGGGGGGAGGTAAAATATTAGGGCGGGGAAAGGGGATAGAGAGGGAATGTGTGTCTGTCCTTTTTTTTTGAGCATCGCCACAAGCGGTTCACATTGTTTGTCGGTGACGGAGAAATCGGTTGAGAGGGAGCGGAATGGTTCCGAGGAGCTTCTGTGTACGACGAATGACAACTGAATTCGTCTCACAATTTATCCCAGTTCGTCACTTTTTTTCTTCTCTCTTTCCCACTCTTCAGATTTTTTCGTTCTGCATGTTCTTCTCTGAGGAGCGGATTGAACGGACCAGGGTGACAAGTGATCCCAACAGTAACGCTCAAACCCTCAAGCAGACAGGGGCGTCATATTGAGATCGTGGGGAAGGGGGCGAGGTGGGGGAGGGGAAAGGCGCGCGGTATCTTCACCATGGAAAGTCCCCGGACCACTTAATTTTATGGCCCCGCGGTCGATTGCGTTTTTCCGAACGTATCGCTGGCCGTTTTTAATGTGTCGCTGCACTTAAAAAAAAAACAAGAAAGGATTGCTGATACCTTCGATACTGTCCCAAATGAACTTACGGAATTGATACAAAATGGGATATTGTTTTGTTTCTTTCTTCATACACAGTGTCTTCCGAACCTGGTAGTTTGTGTGTAATTATGGTGGGTTGTAATGAACGTGGAAATATCGTGGAAATGAGGCGCCAAGCGTGAATGTCTGTTGCCAGTTGTGAAGATGAGGACGATTGGAATAAACCTCAAATGTTTGGAATGCAAGGTCATTGTTTACTCATCATAATTTAAAATTAAATTTATTTCGTTTAATGAATTCTTTTTAAAAAAATATGAGCCATACTGAAAGTAATAGTTACGTTTGGTCATTCCGGTGAGTTAGACTACTAGGTCTCGGATCATAGTGAAAAAAAATTGATTATGAGGAAAACAATGATTTATCGAAAAGCAATGTTTATTCCGACAGTTGTGTTGTGCTACTTGCCATGTTATAAAAAATATCAAATGCACGAATTTCTGTAATTTTGTCAAAATATTCTTTCCTCTCAAAGAGTGTCTCTTTATTACTTTCCATTTTAACCCCCCCCCCCATATATTCCTCCCATCATTCAGAGCCACGTGGTGGAGTTCCGAGTTGGAGTTAGCATTTTGTGTAGATGAAAATATAGTTAAACATCTTCACTATTAATTCAACTTAAAATAAGCGAAGTCAAACAAAAAAGCTTGGAAGATATCGGGGGAATGCATTAATTCGTAGGATATCCCTTCAGCGATGATGTTGAAAATGTACTGCTAACCCCATCGTGCTACGGTAGGAGAGATCATCTAAATACAAACTGAGAGGTTGAGTGTTGAACAGATAGATTTAAGATTTCATTTGTACTGCGAACGATAAGGGATAAGAATAATATTTTCCGACCGCGCTATGGGGTAAAAATTATTTTGCGTCAAAATTCGTCTGGTGTGTAATCATTCCCTGCAAGGCACCTTAGTGGTGGCTTGCAGCGTAATTTGTAAAGAAAGAAATAGAATTCGATTTAACTAGTGGCCTCACTGTGCTTGCGACTGTGTAGTAATTCATTATTACTGAGATTATCAATCAAAATTATCTTAATCCTTTTATTAACGTGCCTAATGTCAGCCATCAAGATCAAGCCATATGTTATTTGATTTATTTTTGAGCGCAAGTGTGTAAAAGAATGTAATTTTGAAATTGACATGGCAATAAAAAACCACTATTTCAGCACGGCTGTTTACAAATAATATTTTGAGGGGAATTGTAACGTTTCTCCCCACTTTGTATTTCTGATTATTACATAAAAATAACACACGTATTAAAAATTACCATGCATGTGTAAGAAGTGTTAGATCTTGGGTCGGATCTCTTTCCTTCCCACTTCCCCTTGCTCACACGAGCTTGGGGGACACTTTTCTCTCTCCCACGGATTCGCTCTTGTTTCAACCCCCCCCCTCTCTCTCACCTCCCCCTCCCTTGTCTCCCACATTCCTCGCCCTTCCCCCGTCCTCTCCTCTTCATCTCTCTCTCAATCCCTTATCTCTGTCCCCCAGGGAAAACCAGCCCTCCTAGCCAATCTCCCCGAACAAGACCGTGTCACCCTCGGATGCGATAACCCGAGGTGTGTGTGGGTAGTACCCTGGCGAGGCGTAGACCCGCATACTCAACCTCCCGTCTACACGGCTTAAAGGAAAGGACGGTGTTCACTGCGAAAATATTGATTTTTTTCCTTTCATTCCTAGTATTCCCGGCGTAGAAAAATGCTGCGGAAATACGGGGGGGGCTTAACCAGTTTAATAGAAAATATTATTTGCGGAGTTCTTCACCCTCGAAAAACTGAAATGTACATATCTTTGTTTATGTGTGTGTTCTATATAATGTGGACCATTTTAATTGCCGTTCGTCACGGTTTATTTTAATTAAGAATCCCAGTAAGTATCTGGAATGCTCTACCGGAATAATATGTAAAACTAGATAAAATGGGTGTTCAGTGAAAATTTAATTTTGAATATTTGGATTTTTGGTTTGTTTAGATTGTTAATTTGTTATCATCGTATAAATGCACAGCATTAGCTGGTAATTACCATGATCTTCGAAGGGACCGCTTCATTCAAGTGGATTGTCGAGGCCGTGCGTATAAATGTAATTTGTGAGAAAGAGGTGTCTGTCAAAAAATAACATATGCTGCTAGCGTGCTTCATATTTTTTCTATTTAGGAAATATTAAGGGAGATTAATGAGATGTCATCAACACACGGATGATCTCTTCATGCTAAATAAACGTATTGATTGTTTAAACTGAACTGAATCTTCAGTTTAATTCGCTAATGACGGGATTACGCAACAATTCACCAGCATATTTTCCTTCCAAAAAGTGTTCATTAACCGTTCTGAAAGAATTTGATGCCATTTGATAGCCAATAGTTTTGGAACTCCGCTGTACTAACTAACATAATTCATTGAAATATGGACGAGTAATGCATAGTGTTGCCTGTTTATTAGAAGTTAATTTGAGAGAGGTTATAATAATGAAAGGAAATGATAGGACCCATGATAGGGCATTTTTAGGAAAATATCTTAACGTATAAGTACATTTTTCTGCAAATACGAGCTCATACCAATAGACGACTCTTTTTCATAGTTGGGAAATCGGGGACGAAAGTGGTGATCCCTCCCGAACATCCCCGAACGCTCTTTAAAAGGGATGTACCGCGGGAAAGCAGTGCGACCAGTAGCCTCAGTGAGGTGGGAAGAACAGAGCAGTGTCCAACTTGGAAGTGTTTGAAACAATGAGGAAAACGCCCAAAAGTATGACAACATGCATCAACCTATGCAACCCCTACTTCCCCGAAACACATATATTAATAATTTTTTATGCAATATTTAATAAATTATGAATCCACGTCAACCGTAGTCCCAAAATATCTCTTATGTATCATTCAAACGGCCCGCAAACCTGCAAAAATATTTTAATATCCACTAACCCCGCTGTCACACCCTCTTGTCACCTGCCTTCTCTGATCATTGTCCTACTACCGTCCCCGCAGCACGACATGTCCTCTCATCCGATTCGCTACGCCAATCCCAAGTCCCTCTCACCCTCACCTCAACTGTTCATTCCACACACACTCCGACTTTTCGCTCCAAAAAAATGTTATCTTCATCCTCATTTGCAACCTTTGCCCCGCCTTCTATATTGGAGAATTTACGACTTCATTCTCCCCGCTGCCCATAAATAATCACCATTTTTCAACCAGATCTGCACCCTTGTCCACTCTCCCTATTCCTGCTCATTCTACTTCCCACGACTTCCATTGAACTCTCTCTTTCCGTCCTAGAATTCTTCCCCGCTACTGATATATAAATAAGGAAGCAGCGCAACAAGCTGTCACATTGTACCTTAAAGAGGTCTTGAAGTTCGCGAGGGTTGTCAGAAAAAATTCAGTTAAAAAATGATTTTATTTTTCTACATAATCTCCCTTGTCTTTAAAACACTTTGTCCAGCGTTTCTCCAACATCAGTATTCCTTCCCGGAAGTTAGAGTCTGGAAGGATGAGAAAATATTCATCTTCGGCCCTCTCAACATTTTCATTGGACGCGAAGCGCTTCTCAGAAACAAATTTCTTCAAGTTTGGGAAGGCATTGTGCTGTACTCGTATATGATTTTCTTTTCCTTTTTAAGAGCACGAGAGCTGGAGGAAAGCACTCTGTTGAATGATGTGAGGCGTTTGTTCACAAAGATAGGAGAACTTGGCGTATCACGCCACCCAAGGTCAAATGTGTGCAGGTCACGGCTCAACCCTGCTGTACTTAAGATGCAGCTCTGTATCTAGGGAAGCGTACGACCAACAGAGACGAACTATTTGTTGTTTGTTTAACTGGGCCTCGTCCCCTCTGTGTGGAACTGATCAATCTCATCACTGATTGACTCAAAGAGCGACACCAATTTGACATTCGGACGTATCTGTAATTTCACCCTCATTAAATGGAGCACCTCGGTCTCATTATTGAGCAGTACCTGCTCTATTGTATTAGCATGAATTTATGGATTCTTTGCGTTATTTTTTTCTCCGCTCACGTTATATATTCTGCCACAAACCTTGATAATTGTTTCATTTAAGATTGTCGACAACTTAGGAATGTGCTGTGATTGAATCACGCCAGGAATACAATCGGCATAACTATGACACGGGTGAATAAATACATCTTAATTGATTTCCTCATTACTATCTGGGTGTATTTTCTCACACATTGTTCAACAATTTTTCACGGTTCACGGCACGGGTTTCAAATGGGTCGCTTTTGAAATAGCGCTGAATTTTTGGAAATTTTGGAAATTTTGTGATTTTTGCGAAATATCTCAGTTTCGAATTGAACACAAAGTTCATTTATTAAAAAAAACCGAAATTAATTCAGTTTCCTTTCACATGATACTTTTTTCGAGTTCTTGTGGCCATCATTTCGCACTCAATTTTGCAAAAGAAATTAAATCTGCAAATGATCCAAGTGGACTTTAGATGCATTTATTATGAAATTTGATGTGAATCTTACGAGGAGTCGAACCTGAGGCTTAAGCTGCGCAAAAGGTAGCCTATTATCTGAGGAGTGATGGCACTTAATAAACTTGGAAAGTTCTTTAACTTCCGATTCTCGGAAAAACTGACTGTTGCAGGAAAACGTGGAATGAGAACGCAGTTTTAGGCTTAATTTAATAATAAAGGATAGGATATATCTAAACATCCGTTATAACCGTTCGTGACTACAGCCTTTGCCGTTCCGACTTAGACAAGGCGACACCGGTTCAGTACCAGGAATGTTGGCTTAATTGCATGGGACTAGACTGCAGACTATGGCGTACTCTTCGAGCCGGATACCTGGTGCCTTCTACATAAATGCGCTTGAATACAACTTCGGGAGCCATTAAAGTCGGAACGGAGACCAGAAAAGGGGCCCTAACAGTTATGTCGGCACTCAAAAAAATCCTCATTCCTCAGAGGGACAATGATTTTTCGTTTGCCGCTTCCATTTTGCCGTTTGCATTCCGTTCAGGAGCTGCTGTTTCGTGTTGAAGCTGTCGCCACCAGACCGTATGTACCCCTGGGGCCCTATTGTCCTTGTGCTAGAGGCGGGGAGTGGATTATGCCGGGATGGATTCTCTGGACGGGCGCCAGACGGAAGCACACAACAGTCCTGGAAATAGTTAAGATGGTCTGCGACGGGGCGTGGTTCCGTTTATAACAGGGACGGGGGCGGCTTGACCCGGGGCGAGCGCGCCGCTCCTGAAGTCCCCGAAAGGCAATAATATATGTATTCGCAAAGAGTCTTAATTGACGAGGTAATTAACGCATGTCTCTTTGACGTGGGTGCAGTGATTTCGACTGCATTTCGCGTGAACCGTCTAAAGTAATGAGAAAACGGGATCAAGGCTCCCGGAATCAATTTAAATATCCGCTCACGGAGACCGGGAGAGAAGCCCTTAACGCGCTGCCGATGGCGCCGGAAATTCCTCTGACAGGTGGCGTCGCATAAAACTCATTTGGCATTGAGATCGTCTCATGCCTCGCCAGTAATATTTCGTCAAGGATTTATTCTTTCTTGTGAAATTTGTAAGCCGTTTACGATCCGGTACGATGTGAGACCTCTAAAATTCCTCCGAAGGTATTCCAAAGGCGAAGCTGCTTTTCTGAATGAGCGCGCACACAATTTTATTTAATGGATGGCGATCAAATAGTAAATCCCTGCCTTTTATAGACAAAAGGTAACGCTTTAGATGGTGATATCTTGAAAGATTTCACACATTTTATTATTTTTTCCCTACGCCCAAAAGCAGTCAGCACCTTATACAATATGGATAACAAAAAACAAGGACGACCTCAAGAAACTCCGCCCTCCAGGCCAAGTAATATTCAAATCTACAATCCCGATTGTAGAAATTTCTCCTACGCCTTGTGTAACATAACTGTAACTGTAGTAATATGTATTTTATCTAATAAAAGTTTTGACGAGGAACTTCTAACACAGAACACTGTCCTTGGGTCTTAATAAGTTTTGGGCAACTTTCCCTCCATTTTTATTATTATTGGTAGCGGTTAAGGTATGTTTTGGTTGGACACAGCCTATAGAATTGTGCAGCAATACATTTAATTGCCTCTCAAAAAAAATGGACCTCCTGAAATCAGCTAATCACATGCCTGGGGAAGCTTTTTGACATACATTATGAGAGTTTATCCAAAAATTAAAACGCTAAATATTTCCTACGTAATTAAATTACATGAAGCACTTAAATGGCTGAATTTCAATTTTATGAATTCGTTTCGGTTTACATCCCCCTGCTATTTTTCAAATTGTAATGAGTACGATGAAATAATGAGGTACATAATTTAAAATGATTTAAAATGAGGTAGGTAGTACTTCTGAAAGACCAAAGATATATTCAGTTGGCTGCAATTCGTGGATATTTTTTGAACTTAACCAAAGAAAAGTTTACCCATTCCATTATCCCCTTAGCCATTGGCGTATTGTGTGCAAATTATAGGAATTGTCACGAGAATTCGAAAAGATTCTCCAGTGAGTGGGAAGGATAGAAAGAAAATAAATACGCTCTTGATATCCAGTGTTCCATGCTAAAAATTCACCAATTTTTGAATATTCAAGCTCATACCGAAGTCATGATTTCATCATCATTTTATCACCAATATCGTGCGTCAAAATCTCGCATGAGGATCCGACGTTGTGATCCTACATTTCATAGACTTAACAGCCATAATGCAAACGTAACGTTGTCCATTTGAGTCGCAGTGACGGGGTATGATGACCGTCACGTTAGGTGAGTTTGAAAGTCGACCTGCGATGTTTAAATGTATCGATTTGTTAGAATTTTAATTTTGTGTATGGAGGAATGTCGACAAAGTCTTCACCCATAACATATCTCAGTGTCGGGATTTTCCATGGTGGGAAGGGAATGAGTCGCTGTTACGGGGTGAAATTCGTTAAAAGTTGTCAAATCTCATATCCCCTGATTTAAATGGGAACTAAAATGTTACTGTGTCCATTTGAATCGCTTATGGAGCTTTGTTTTGCATGGCGCGAAGCATGGTCATTGAAACAGGATGATAGGCGAATATTGGAGGCTTTTGAAAGGTGGGCGTGGAAAGGATGAAGTGAATGGAAAGGAAAACACACGAGGAAGTGATGGAGGAGGAGACGGGATTCTTCTAATAACTCCAAAGGAGGCAGGAAAATTGATGCGGAGCATTTTGATTGGCAATGGGATGTTGAGGACTATGATAGAGTAGGACGTTAGTTTAACGAGAAAGGGGGAGGAAAAGGATGGGCATTTAGGATGGAATGAAGGGAGATAGAATGTATGTGGATTTGGAGAACAGTTTAATGTAGCTTTCGTCTTCTTCTTAAATTATTTTGTGGCACAGTGCTTTTCATAAATCGTTGAAGGATGAGAAAATATTTTTCTTGAGATTTTTCAAAAAGGATTTGCCGATGGAACTAGAGGATAAATAAATGAAGGCAAGCGGTCCGTCCAAGCTTAGAGGAGCCTCAAGCCCGCGGGGTAATTGAGTGGTTACAGGGGGTAACTGCGACGGGGCAGAACGTAGGTTGGGATAACAAGCGTCAATGAGACTGGATTGGAGCGAGTGGAATCAAGGAATCCGCGCCAATATTTCTGGGAATCAGCGAATAACGTGGTCGACATTTGGCTTCCATCCAGCTGGCCATAACAGCGGGACACGCATGCATAAGGTTTAGCGCTTCGTGCTCCTTCTTCTGCAAACCAGAATTTTTTCTTTTCTCGTATATATATGTGATGTCAAGAACAAGAATGTTAAGAAAAGACTCGTCAAAACTTTGATATGAGGCGTAATTATGTACGGCGCGGAAACGTGGTCACTTAAGCAGGATGTTAGAAAGAGATTAGAGGCTTTTGAAATGTGGGTGTTGTAGAAGGGTGGAGAGGGTGAAATAGTTTAAATGAAAACACATGAGGAAGTACTAGGCATGGTGTGCGAGGAGAAGGGATCGTTGGAAGAAATCATAAGGAGGTAGGAAAAATGGATGAAAGGCGTATTGAGCGGCAGTGGGATGCTGAAGACGGTGATAGAGGGGAGAATGTTAGGCAAATGAGGAAAGGGCAGCAACAGGATAGGGATGTTGGACGGGATGAAGGGAGGAAGGAAGTACACAGATATGAAGAGGGACCTGATGTAGATTGGGTTGCTTGTTTGTGTTTTGCTAGGAGTCGTAAAATATTTAGTATTTCGTGCCCGGAAATCGAACCCGGACCCTCCTGTAAGTAGTCCAACGCTCTACCCCCTGGACTACCGCGACTCCATATATCGTGTATATATTTATAAATATATACTTCTTGTATAGCTACGGGAGGTTTTCTTTTGCTGCTGGGATTGCGGTATTCCCGAAATCCGATAGTTTCCTTGCTAATTCGCGCCATGTCAGCTGGGATCTTCCGGAATCCACAAGGGGGTGAGAGAATCTTCCTTCGGCGTGTGGAGGGCCCTCATGGGGAGACGGGGACCTCCATCCTTCGTGCTCCTCAGAGCGAACTTTCGAGGGACGCCTGGGTCGGGTGGGCCCAAAACTCTCTCTAGTGTCTCGGCTGTGGGTGAGTAGAAGAAATAGAGGCTTTGGGGGGAGGGGGAGACGACAGGGCGACGAAGGGGATAAAATAAGAAAAAGGATCCCACGGAAACTTTCTGTCCCCGCTCGTAGCGAGAGGGGGGAAGGGGAGGGGATTAGGGAGGAAGGATGTACTTTAAGTTCTTAGTTTCCGGGGAAACGAAATTTTCGCGTGTCTGCTGGAATATACAGTTGCCAAACTCAACGCGGAGACCCTTCGCCACGTCCCTCCCGCGCGATCCCCTTCCCGAAACTAGTTGAAAACCCATTTCGGTTCTTATCAGGGAGGGAGGGGAAGTCGCTTCTTATTCTGAATTCGTTATTAAAGAGATCTGAAAATTACTGTGACGCTTTGTTAGCATGCTGACGGATTAGTAAAAAAGTAAATAAAATTACGCTAGGATGAGATGTTGACGATGAGATCTCCATCCCATAGTCCTCAATGTGGAGGATGGGGCGAGACCTAGAGGTCATTTCATCAGCGACCCGTAATTACGATTCCCGGAAGGGAGGAAGCGTGGTCAATGAATGATCGTTCCTTGTTCGGTGCTTAGAGGAGGGCAGCAGAAATTAGGGAGTCAAGTTTAGGGTCGGAATGTCAAGATAATCCACGCCGGCCGATATTGATATGTTTTCCACGAGACTACTGTGTTGAAGTTTGACGAAAGGTCTTATTATAGCAACCAAAACATGGACATGAAAGAGGAATGAATTTTATTGGAACTGTCTCGTAATACTTTGTGTTCGACACAAAGAGAAAACGAAGACAGAAGATAATAGATAGGCACAGTTATGATATAAATAAAATAAAACATGCAAATAATGCTGCGTAAACATTGTGGTCAGTTTACATGCACGAGAAGTACACTCAATCGTGTAACATGTAAAAATTCCAAAAAAGAAACAAAATGAGCGAATTGTGATTTTCTTCACGTCTTATCGATGAATTTGTTCGTTAGTATGATATTAGAATAAGCGTGGGCGTGCCTGATGTGAGGAGGAATGCTGGCAAATACCGCGTTATTTTTTGGATGGGATCGTCCCCTCTAAAAAATAATCCCAAATGCATTGGTGAAATAAAATGTATTAGTAGCAGGGTCCTCACCAACATTCCCTTGCTTACGTCCTGGTACATCTTTCACTCATTTTTTTAACGTCACCCACGGAAAAGTGATCTGGGGCACGTATTTCATGACATATAGTAAGTTACATAATAAATGACCGGCGCGACAAAATTTCTTTTATCGAGTTGTAGTTAACAGAAGTCATCGTTCTATTAATTTGGTATTTTAACTTGCCATTCATTTTTGCCTACCATGCAACTGCGTTGATAGCCAGTCCAGTTAGTATCCTATCCACTGCATCAAGTAATTTTAATTGATTTCATTAGGTAATTGGAAAATCTTCAGAGAAAATGCGCCTGGATACGAACTGGTATGTTGAAGGAATTGGGTCGGTAGCCTCTTTATTCACAAATAGAGCATGCAAGACTTATAGAAAGGTAGAGGACACTTGGTATTTCTTGCTACACCGATTGAATCATTGTGACAGGAAATCTTATCGATAGATTCCCGAGATACCGATTTAAAAAAAGAGAGATAGAGCTTGTCCCCAACACATTCACTGACTGAATACGATACACAATCATAACAAAGTGGAGCTCACCCAAAGATATATTCATATATAATTCAAAGAAAAATATATTTTAACTTACATTAATATTGTGTAATTAATAAGGGCTTTTATGTAGTTGCCATTCAAAACTGATGCTACTCTTGGCAATTAGAATTAAATTTGAAAAGTTTGTTGTGATGAACTTTTGGAAAAAGCAATTCCCTCCAGAACGCCTACTGCAGCGGAATTCGTAGGCTCAATTAAATACATAGGCGTTACCCTCACTCACGATCTCTCCCGGGGAAAACATACGGGGAATGTGTTGCCGAGCAAACAAAAAAATATGTTTTATTAGAAGAGTACTTGGTGCCTGACAGGATCAGAGAGAAATGTTATCCGTCGTTGATTAAGCCTCATTTAGAATATGCTTCAAGTATATGAAGTTTATGGGATCCCCGCGAAGTTGGATTAATTGCCGAATTGGATCGCATGCAGCGTAGAGGAGCTAGATTTGTAATACGTTGTTATGATAAACTTAGTAGCGTATCCAAAATATTAGAGCAGCTTGGCTGGGAATCACTCACGGGGCGAAGTTAAATTACAGATTGAAGTTCTTGCATACTCGTAAATTGGAAGGTCTTTTTAGCAGTAATGTTGCAAATGTATTATTACCCTGATCATACTACAGTAGGAGAGATAATGCCAATAAAATTAGATAGATTAATGCAAAACGGATAGATTTAAAATGTCATTTTCCACGACCGATAGTGGATCAGAATAACATTATCCGACCGCGGTATGGTCAATTCGGGTCAAAATTAATCTGGTCACCCCCTGCCACACATCCTAGCGGTGGCTTGCAGGGTATATAAATAAATAAAATAAATGTGTAGGTATATGTGTAAGAATGTTCTTGTTATAAGCTATCACATATTCAAACGCATGCTGAATTAATAGTTGTGCACGTTTGGGAGGCACCCCAACACTCCTCCCCCGCCATACGCCCTGGCGGCCACTCTCGGAGTATTGTGCAGATGTAGACATACGTACAAATAGGAGGGTTAGGAGCTGTGGTTTACGGACGTGATCGCCTCCAGACATGGTGGTCGATCGGTTTATGGTTCGCGTTCCATCACGAACTACCCTTTCATTTTGGGGAGGGGGAGGAACGTTGAGTGGCTAGCGATGGGGCGGAGACGAATCTTTTTAAGGAGAGCGAATTGTCTCGAAGGTCAACTTGTTATGGCTCAGACGCCGTCGATTGCTCTGCCCGGGCCTATTTTTAGCTCCGGGATGTTTCATCTCTCCCGATTGAGAGGCATCCGTCCGACTCATCATCACTCAAGCTTCCAAGTTGAATTTGAATCACCAAAGGTGGACCGGAATACATCGTATTTGGGGACTTGTCACGGATTTAAAAAACTAATTT
Source organism: Hetaerina titia (assembly GCA_037158775.1). NCBI lineage: Eukaryota > Metazoa > Arthropoda > Insecta > Odonata > Calopterygidae > Hetaerina > Hetaerina titia. Next base: position 81,232,780 of record CM073776.1, on the reverse strand, counting down.
TTCGCAGTTGTATACGTGCCGGCTGTGCCAGAAACGTGTCAGTCCAACCTACTTTGAATTCATGCTGTGAAGAACAAAAAGCTTATCTTTCCTTCTTTAGGTTGTGTCAAGGACTTTGCAAAAAACCTTCCGAAGATAATGGAGGCGAAGACAATCAGGAGTCCCACAACATTCACAGCGTATAAATATTTTTAATGAAAGGCATATTACAAAAATGTGTAGCAGCAAAATAGAGACGTGCATGTAATTTCTCTTGCTTAATGTTCACGGAGAATTTCTTACCAATAGATAAACAGAAGCGGTGTGCTCAACCCCTTGTTTCCCTATCTGGTAGACCTCTGCTCCAAGCTAAGTTCTATCTCCTGAATAAATGGTTTTATTAGTATTATTTATTTTGTAGTACCTTGTAAGCCACTACTAGGGTGTGTGGCAAGGGGTGATTACACACCAGACTACCCTTGGCCCAAAAGCCTTCCCTCCTGGGGCGGTAGGACACCGTTAATCTAATCCCTTGCCGTTCTTAGGAAAATGACGTCTTAAATCTCTCTTCTGCACTTATTCTCTTGATTTTAATTGATATTACGTGTCATACTCTACTAAGATTAAGGGTAGTCATACATTTTCAACGTCATTGGTAAAGGGACATCCTTCCAATTTATGCAAGAGATTTAATATGTCCTTTAACTTTCGCTCCATGATTGATTGAGAGTGATAGAATCAAATCACGGATCAGATGTAGGAGGAAAGATTGTATGGTTTGCGTTGTTCCCGTGAGTGATTCCCAGCCTAGCTCCTTTAGTATTTTTGATACGTCACGTAGTATTTCGTAACAACTTTTTACAAACCTAGCTCCTCTACGCTGCACGTGATCAAATTCAGCAATAAATCCAACTTTATGAGGATCCCATTTACTAGTAGCATATTTTGCTCTTTAAGCTTGTTCATTCTCTCCGTGTCTCCCACCCAGGACGTGAGGCACCTAGTTTTCATGAAGCGGTGTAATGTGTGTATGTGTATATATATAATAACCATAAACAAGGTAATCAACCCTAAGGTCGGTTTGGTAGGCGATCGTAGAATTCACCCATTACTAAGCCCAACGGCGGGTGACATTCACGCACACGGGTGAGGGAGCCAGTTACTTTCTCTGTACCGCCTTAAGTTTCTCAGGAAGTTCTGGTACCCTAAAAATAGCACTCTGGTTTTATCACTGTGTGAATGTATTCATATGGCCGACGCACCAGATGTCATTCTTATGTCAACCAACGGTTAATTATCGATTTGCCAGCTCTTCCGTGAGCATCTTAATATTATTATTATTGATATTCTACCGTTTAGAGTAGGTGTTGGATGGATACAGCCTACATCATTGTACAACAATACATTTGCTTGCCTCTCATAACATAACACCACATGAAAGTCAACACTGCCTCAAGCCCCTCTCCTGTTCAGGATACTTCCTTCCTCTTGACTGGCCCTGGATTTGTGTAAGGGGGTAGGTAAAAACAATGTGACAAGTAAGAGGAAAATGAAAAACACATTCGGTCACTTGGGTTTGTTTGGAAACAGTGACGCACGTGTATCTAACTTTAACGGAGTCATCTGCTAATATGCATTAAAATTCAATAATTTCTCAGAGCAAGACTCAATTAATTGTCTTAACCAGGATTTTAACACTGATCCCTTTGTATCCCAATCTGGCGTTCTGGACATATAGTCACTTGTTTTCTGTTGGAGGTACACGTGGGTCACTGTTTCCCAAACACACCCAAGTGATCAAGTGCGTGTTTTACATTTTCCTCTGATTTGCCGCATTGTTTTGACCTACCCCCTTGTACAAACCCACTGCTAATCAAGTTTACGGTCCTTGCTATTTTGTTTACCATTGTTTCACGACCGTAGGTACGTTCATTTTAAGTTGACATTCCTTCCTCTCTTCATTCCGTCCAACATACCCATGCTATTCCTAACCATTCCTGGTTTGCATGAAGTTCTCTCCACTTTCACAGTCTTCAGCATCCCATCGCCAATCAAAATTATCTGCATGCATATTTCGTTGGGATATATCCCAAGGAGGAAGCTCTTTTGGATCTATCCCAACAATCCTCTCCGCCCACATCATGCCTATAGGACGTCATCGTTTGTTTTTCTTTCTGTCCAGTTCACCTTTTCCACCATTTTCCACACCCGTATTTCGAAAGCTTCCGATCTACGCCTATCATGTTGTTTAATCGACCGTGTTTCCGGGCCGCATGCCTTTTGTTTGTTAAGCGCTCTAAAGGCATGTGCAATAGTACACCTGAGAAAAGATTTATTTATACACGAAGGGAAATATTGTGGCGCAGACAAAAATATAATTTATCGTTTCAAGTGTACCTCTTTGGATTTACTGCGGTGCAGCATCTTCAGGCCCGATTGATGTTGGATTTACAAAGTTTTATTTTAAATTATTCAGTTAAAATTGTAATTTGAGACATCTATGAATCCATCTAATTTTCAGCATTTGAATTCCGCAAGTTTTTTCTCCCAATGTAACTTTGTGAAAGTAATCATTCGACATAATTTTAATAAAACGAGGAAATGATAATGAGCGTTTAATAACCCTTTGAGGTGCTCTGAATGAGTGGGATAAGATACGACTTAAGGGGGGGGGGTTGATCGGGTTGGTGCGGTGGGTAAGATACTGGCTTCCCACCCAGAGTGCCCGCGTTCGAATCGTTCGTCATCGAATATTTTTCAGTGTTATCTCGATCCTTACTTCAGATGATTTGTGGAGGGCACTTTAAGTGAGTAAGCCGTCCGTCGGATGGGACGTTAAGCTGCGGACCCCTTGGCGCTTTTCGTTAATAATAGGCTAATGCCGACGCCGGGTTTCTCTCCACCTTTCATCCTCTACTGTCCATCCCTAATGGCACAAATGACCTCAGCTGTTGGTCGCCTCCCCTGAAACTACTGCTACTACTACGTATTAGGGAATACCTCGATGCTTGATGTACTTATCCTATAGTCGAAGGTTTATGAATCGACGGAAATGTCATTTCCAGAGTTGATACAGAAAGGCACAGTTCTATTAAACGTAACCGGATCGAGGTCGGGCCCCGCTCAAATCGATCTCCGTTGCAACGGTGAAATTGGAGAGCTGTTAGTCTCGATTAGTGCGATAATACGCGCCGCATCGCCATGTCCGCTAAATTATCTGCCATTCAACGAGTCATGTCTCAATTTGTCACTTTCGGAACGGGAGGAGCGTCGTTATTACTCATGCCAAATGTATTTGCATAGGTACACGTTGTCGACGGCACGACAAGAGCTCCATCATTTGAGCGAGCTTTGTGTGCGCTTCCATTTACGTTTATGAATGATTGTCACCGTGTCACCGATGCCTCAGTTAACTTCACGCTTATGTATTCGTATTGTAAACGATTTGGTAGGACACCTATACGCATTTGGTTTATTATCATGGTTGAAATGGTAGTTAGTTGGATGTTACATTTAGAGATTTTCGCGAATTTCATTTCTTCCATCGCGTGTTGGATTTTCTTTAAATTATAATTTATTGTATGCGCCTCGAGCCCATATACGTTGCTATGGACGATAATGCATCTCTAATGTCCCATTAGAGTAATTACAGTGATAGGACTCTAAAACTTTAATGTCGACGCTCGTCACTTTGAGAAGTATAGTAATTTAATGATCACTTACTCAACTCCACCCCTCTCTAACTCTAATCTATCGATTGAGACGTAATTCTGATGAGAAATCACAGCAGCGAAAGGTTTTGCAGAGAAATCCAGAGCGTATCAATTTAATTTGATCTGCGTGATCAGCAAATAAACAATATCAAGAGAGCTGAGTGTTATGTTAATTAGATGAATATGTTCGGAATGTGATTTTGGATTGGATGAACTTTCTTATATTAGTCCGAGTGCCCGCCATTGGTCAGAGAAGAGGAAATCTACCGTAACCGTAAATATTTTAGTATTGGTGCATTATTCTGTTGGACGATGATCACGATTATTAGCACATTAGGAGGTTTGCCCCTCCCTATAGAAGCGTTAACAAAATGGGTTGTAAATGGCCGGGCCTGAGAGTAGTAAAAAAAAACACGACAATTATCAAGACTATTAGTGTGGAGCTTAAGCGTTTGAACGAATGGAAAATTTCTAATTCCGTGGAAAGAGATGTTTGATTTCTGTTAACTGAAAATGGATAATATGTTATTCATGGATACAAAAACCATCTAAATAGTAAATAAGTATTAAAGGTAAGGTAGCGGTGATATTTACTATCGATACTTAGAAGAAAAGCAAAAAGGTACGCGAAGGAGATATTGCTAGGCTGTTTTCTTGGTGAATACTGTTCTAATGAGAAAAGTGCAAGTATTTTATAATAAGGCGTAAAAACTTGAGGCCCCACCTGAAACTAGAATGAAACTCCCGGGCATAATTTTGAACGTTGCCACCGAGTCACCTATATTAACGCCAAAAAATCTTGACGTTACTTTATGTTATTAAAGAATTACTTTATGGGAAGCTGGGGGAATGGAAGAAGGGAAAAAGTTGTTCCAGTTACATTAGGTGAAGATTCAACCTAATTAGCAATGCGAAGTGTTTTTCAGGCAAACGTAGTCCAAGACGGTACCACTGTACCATAAGTTACCACTATAAAAAATAATAATTTGTGCTATATATAATTATTCGTAAAATGGAAAGACATTAGTAATAATTTGCTTGGCGGAGCGGTAAAAATATTTTTAACGTGCGAACCAGCATTTTAGCGTTTTTTCTAACTGTTTTTTTTTTGTGCTTCAACTTGACAACCGACCACACCCAACATCACAACATTACCTTGAGGATTTATGTACACGAGGTCAAATGGTGTTTTCTGGCCTTTTTTTCACGAATTCAAATGACGCGCGTTAATTTAATTACCTTAACCGGACAACTTTACCATCGTTCTCACTAAGCTAATATGTTTTCATCGATATCAGGGCTTAATTAATTAAAGTCAAGGGAATAGTATCTCCGCACGAAATTTCCGGTTGGTGCAGAATGAAAAGAAAAGAATATCCAAGTGTTCGTGGTGTCGGAAACATTTGTCGTGACTGGCTCGGTGAATTTGGCTTCCTAAAGGGTTGATTTTTTTCTTACTGAGTCGTGGGGAGGAGTTGGGGGCATTTTAAGTTGCCAGGAATCTGTACTTTGAGGAATTTGCCAGGGAGAGACTCATTAAAAAAAGCGAGTTATGCCGACATCTTTATATTCATGCGCAATTACTTCTGAAACTCGTTTCCTGGGAGTACATCAATCCATCAAATCCTGGCGTCAACTGCCGTTCTTTCCACTTGGAATAATCTGGGAGGTATGTTTAAATTATATTTTTATAATTTAACCAAAACTTCCACTTCATCAGAGGTGAAAATTCCAGCATTCGAATGAAAGAAAAATAATTATGCTTCAAGACTTGAACGCCCTGCGTCAGTTACTGTCGTCCCCCCTAATTGAATTTTTATATTTATGTCGACATATTGCGGCAGCGTTTGCGGTAAAATCCTATTTCATGTTTGTACGACATTGAGTTTTCATATCTTTTAATGAGAACATTTTTTATCGGAGCATTTCGAAAGATTCATTTCGGTTGCTTTTCCTTCCTGCGAATGGAAGTCGTATTCCGTAGTGAATTAGTCCTTAGGAGGCGTCGTCTCAATCAACGTCAGTTCTGTTACCAGGCGAGAATAATGATCGCACCCAAACTGCTGTTGCCATGCAAAAACAATTGAAATATGCTCCCTTTCGGTTATTTATTTGCGTTGATCAATAACTCTTTCTCGAGTGCAAATAATTCTTCGACACAAGGACCGTTTTCATCCATGAAAACCTAGTGAATGTGTAATAATAGGTTTTGTTTTAATTTGAGCAGAATTCCAACTTAGGTTTTGTAAACTTAAGAAGAAAGATTATTAATCATAGATGACGTCAATACCATTGACGTTTTTCTTCAAATTCACCAAGTTACGCTCGTATCACGAGCATAAAAGTACGCGGTGGGCAAGCTCGGCAAAAAAAACGTACCTGTCGGATGAAATTTCTTTCTTCGCGAGTTCTTATCCCCAAACGAAGACTCCTCAGTTTTATTTTAATGGCATAATTTCACATCCGTTTTTCTCCTCGTAGGACTTTCCCACGCCCGTAAAAATGTTTCCTAGAAATCGGTCAGGTAATATGATGAAAAAGGAAACGTTTCCCGAGTATTCCAGTGAGTGCATTCACCCATTCTGAAATTACGGCTCATCATCTTCATCATTGGTATTTCAATCTGAAGATTGAAGCCCTCTTATTCTTTCCTCTATCAAAGGGAGACTAATTAAGTTGGTTTCCCGTTGCCTTTTACATCGCGGTGCCGCAGACGATTCCATCAACTTCACTCTCGACGGCCGCGGCAGTTTTTACCGGACCGATCTTCATTTGTGCCACCACCGCCTTCTGCCCAAGAAGGTTGAAATATAATGGACACCTTGAATTGAACAGGGACATGGCAGGAGTGAGAGTGATTTGGGAAGATTTGGCAACAACCTCTTACATCAAAACATTGGAATTCCCGAAGGCTGTGTTAGGTGCCAAAGGTTGAAAGGCTGAATGCATTGGAATATATTTAAGTTTCTTGAAAATAAGAACGATACTTAATGCATCATGCGCCGTGATGTTAATTTAAGTTAGTCAGCTAAACTTGCTCCGATCCGAATTCGTAAGTAAAGTGTACGATTTAAAAATCCTATTTCATGCACCACCATATGAAATTTCTGGAATAATGAACTAGAGGTAAGGATACGGAAAAACGATTACGCGGTCTTTCCGACGAAGCGTACACAATGTTAGTTATCTTCTAACGATTCGACCGAGGAGGACCGAGTGGCGAAATTGACAAACCGAGATGAAGAGGCAGTCTTTTGACAGGTCAGATACACAAAAAAACCTTAGATGACCAGCCTCGGATATATTTCAACCGCCCTGCCAAAACCACTGGTTCTCATCAATGCCAATGCGTAGTTTGGTTGGGGCAGGTATTTTTTTTATAGTTTCGCTCCGGAAAAGTCAGAAAACGATTCCTTTAAGAGGCCAAAATGTTTTGGCGTCACGGGGGGACACTCAGCATCGAACTCTCTACTCCGTGGGCGTCATTCGACTGTATCTAACTAGTCGCATTTCGTTCGACAATGGTATGGATGGATTGCGTGGTGTATTAGTGCGTAGAGGTCTCTGTAAACTGACAGGAGGGGTCCTGGCTCAAACCCCGGGTGATGGATTTGGATAGCTCCATCTGTAATGTCCAAGGTCTTCTGGTTTTCCGAATTCAAGTGGGAAGCCAAAAGACGGAGTGGGGAACTAATGCCTCCACGATGAGGAACACGTACATTTGACACTCCTTAAGATTTCAGTAAAAGTTGGTTTCCATTGGATAGGTCATCAAGTTGACATCAAGATCTGGTTGATATCTTTCCCCCCAACTCAAGATGTCACCTATTAAAACCAACTCTCGAGTTGGTAGTCATGGTGGAAGGGATTGGGATTGGTTTGAGAGTAGGGAAACATTGCCGTCCTTGCGTTCAGCTGCCGTTTGATCTATTTTTTTCTCGCGTTGTTTCCTAACCCCGCCCTGTCTCTGCCGCAATTATCCGTCGCGATAAATGCATTATCCCACCGCAAGCCAGTCCCATTCGCCCTCCTTCCTCTCTCGGTTCAACGTTCTCGCTTCTTGCTCTCGGCATCCCATTTCAGCCGGACCAGTTTCCTCCTCACTTGAGAGCGCGTGTAGTGGCCGTTTTTGAGTGCATTTCGAAGGGACGCGAATCGCCACGTTATTCTCAGAACATCTATCCCCCCCACCGTCACACGGTCTTCTTCGACATCTGCATGTCTACATCCACTTTAAATGCCACTACCATCCCTAAACATTCCCCTTCCCTCTCCACTTAGGCCAAATTGATTATCTTCAGTAGTCCTTTCACTTAAACGGGAATTGGACACGATTCCATCTTCCTTTGCCGTTCTCATTCCTATTGCAGTGGAAGAATGAGAACATCTGTGACTTTGTCGTAAAAAGTTTAACATCATCCAAAAATATTGTTTAGTTCTAGATTCATCCCGGATTTACAAATTGCTTTTTAATGTGTTTTCTTTACATTTGCGTTGCATATGCTCCAGTGTTATTGCCATTCTTGATAATTTACAGTACTTTGCTAAACCTACAAATTTAGCTTATTAAATTAGCTATTATCTACAGGATGAATTCTGTTTACATATTGTAGCGTATTATTTGATTGGCTATAACTTAAATCCTCGGTAGTTATGCTTTCCCAATCATATACAGTATTGTTAATTTTCGGCCTACATCAATATTTTCTTTTACCCTTGATAATTTAATTTTACTTGATAAAATTATTACTATTGATTGGTTTAGTTGTTGTGGCAAACAAAGTTGGTCTTTATTTAATGTTTCAGCTTTAATAACAGAGTAGTTACTACATTACACTCATACATCGATTTTTAATTGTAGGAATATAATTACCGAAAAAATATGTACTTCCTATGCTATTCTTATTTGATGCACATTATTATACATCAATTTATGCATACGCTCTACTTAAGTATTCAGTGATTACCTTAAACTGAAAGAAAATCAATTGAATGCAGACAAATAAAATTAAATTAATACGCTTTCCCTAAAATGTATTGTCTGATTTCAATTTTCAGTCGCTAAAGGTGTTTAATAATAAAAGGGTTGAGGCCCATATAGGGGCAGAAAAATCCTAATGCTGATAGATCATTATCTCATTTCATTCTGTGGTGTCACCAGCTGTCTTAACAATGTACGAATTCGCACATTCAACGCACAGTTAAGATATTCGAGTTAAAACCCTGTGTGATTTCTCGGCATCCCTCTCGTCTCATTTGAAGTTCATTCTCCATGGAAAAATGTCAAAGTTGAGATGTACAAGAACAACTTACTGTTTAAAATGATGGGTTTATGTGACTACGAAAATTAAAGAAAAAAAACAATTGTTTTCATGGTATCTGTTTCTAGAGCGTATTAATTCTGTTCCTTAACGTTTTATGTTTTTTATTTCGCATTAGTCCGAAAAAAGCACTTATGTGGGGCTTTCAACATTGATATAACAATTTGATATTAGATACACCCAAGCCCTAGGTTGAGGAAAAACCACCTAGGCGGGAATTGAACCCGCGACCACTGGGTTGGTAGACGAGGACGTTACCCCGCCGGGACCTGCGAACATCTGAATTGTTAATTTTATTTGGTTTTATGTTTACTTACATTAATTTATTTGTAATTGAGAACGAACAAGGAAAGCTGGCTAAATTATTCTCACGTTAATGTGTACTTGTGGAAGCAGCGTCAAAAAAAAGTTTGAAGTATTAGCAGAGCATTTGTGATGCCAATAGAGCGTATAGGGAGTTTGTTATTTTCTATCAGAAGTGCGTGTCGTTGATTTGGGTATGTTTAGAGAATAGATGACCGTCGAGTCAGGAAGCAGGAACATAGTAGAAGATTAATTGATTTTAAGATGGAGGTAGACCGAGAAGATGATGATGAGTGAGTGTGATGATACAGAATTTTAGGATGAGGAATACTAAAAGTAATTATCACAAAAGACCATTCCCGCCAAAGCGATGTGGAGGCCCAGAAACGCAGAGGAAAGAAATCTTGTAGAAAGTACTAAGTTGGGGAAGCTCAGTTTTCTGACCCATAACCTAAAATTAAGGCCTTTATCGAAGTACCGTATCGGATCTGTGGAGAAGGGTGTGCAGGTACGAAATATTCACCCATTTTTGACCCAAAATTATTATTCTGCACTCCCGTCTGCTTAGTGCACGGGTGATGATTTAATTGCGCGCTTCGTTGGTCATTCGCTCCTGGCATCATTATTTCATTATGCCAGCGCGTTCACTTTCCGTCGAGACGACCGGTTCTACTTCTGAGGGAGGCACTTAAAAAAGCTTCTCCCGTCCGGCGTTTTCATGGTTATATCGTAGCACCCGTTTGAAAAGATTGGGGTTTTTTCATATGCGATTACTGTAATTTACTCCAGTCGTGGTGCTGAAACCTTCAACCTTTGGCGGCAACTCCCCCCTTCCAATCTCTATCACCCCCCCACGTGAGCGGATCTCCTTTAAAACGCAGCAAACCCTCCTCTCTGCGTGAACTTGTTACTCTATTGGTTGGACAATAACTTGGATGGAGCATCAGTAAACGGTTACTTAACCCTGACCCTGATTTAGATATAGCTTGTGCTCAAATAGGAGTATTTATACAATAAGAAAACAGAGAGACCGTGTTTGAACATAAATCACGTTGTCGGGATTCCTTTTTGCGTAATTGAATGAGATGGTAATACGAGTAATATGCAAGTAATGGAGATAGTCTTTCCAGGTCTACTAGCAGCCGTAGAAATCACGGTCGTTCCGCGAACATACTTGAACTACGCGAACTACAAAAAGAGTAAGTTTGAAGTGCAGTGAGATAAAATTCTCTATTCTTTGCCTAATTGAATTACGTGATGTCGTCACGAATCGTTCGAAGTGTGAATTCAGTTCAAGATATTTGCGATTAGCTCAAATTACCGTTCCCCGCGACGGTCTTTCTCTCCCCAAGTTCGTTAACACGTCATTTTGTGGACATACTTAACCTGCGTCTGGCACTTGGCTGAATTCTCATGGGAAGTCATGAAAACGAAGTCGAGGATGGAAGATTCTTGATCAAGTTTTCACTTATCGCAATCTCCGCTACCATGTAAATTATAATTTGGTGAAAAAGAATTTCAAGTCCAATTACAAATCAAGGTAATTTGTTTAAATTAGTGAGTAGTTAAGTTATCGATTAGCTATAAATATGAGATCTCCTCCTCATCCTAAATGTGAGACCTGCTCAACTTTTTTGCCGAATTTTCATAATTTTTGCTGAAAAATATTTATTGAGTTTTCCACAGTGGCGTTAATATGCGAAGGTAATTACAACCTCAAGAAGCTGATCGGAGACAGCATCACCTAAAAAGAATTGGAGGACATTGGGCACTGGTCTTATTGCTAGCCTTAGGAATGGAGTTTATAAGGGTGACATTTTCACATTGAAGGGTAATAGCCCATGAATTTTCACCACCACTAGTTCACGTCCGAAATTCTCCTCCTCCATCTTCTTTTTCCAATTTTACTGTCATTTTTAATTTCATTAATAAGAGTTTTAAAAGAATGTAATAGCTTAATACCTCCTTATGATTTATGTTTCCTCGTGGGCGGCGAGATAAAGAAATCGGTAATTATTATGTGGACACAGTATTTTACAGTCATTACCTCAGAGATATGTTCCCCGTCAACCTGATTGTGTTTTTTTATTGACAGTTATTCAGGGTCTCAAAATTATCCACGTGTTAAATGAATTAAAAAAATATTCACGTCATCATAAGAAATATTTTCCGAAACTGTAGCCGGAGATAAAAAATCCTCTTGTCCTTCAGTCAGTCACTCATGTTTTTACTTTTTTGACGTGGAAGTTTCCCATGGGCCATGGAGTCCTTTCTAAAGAAATAAGATGCAACCAAAACCGTATTTTTTCCACCCCTTCTCGGCTTTCGAGAGAAGCGATCTTCTCTTTGTTGAAAGTCCGTCCTTCCTCGGCGGTGTTCTCATTTTCGGAAGCATTTACATAAATTTATTCTTTTAGAACTCAAAATGTTCGTAAGAGGCTCTATTTTTAAATTTTGTACTACATTTTTCTCGCTTGACCTGCTTTTTAAACACTGGAGACTCGTGGATTTACATACACACCCTTCACCCCGATCCTTTTTGAGGTAGGCAAAGCCAGAGAATCTTCACTTTAATTTACTTCGGTGAGATTTCCCCATTTCCTTACCCTCTTGGATACTGCCATATTCTTCATTCTTCTATACTTCTTTCGCCCGCTACATGAATATATCATTTAATGCACGTTCTTATCTAGGAGTATTTGATACTTTCAATTTTCCTTTTTAAGAGTGTGTCTTTGAACATATTTGATTTCTATGACTAGTCCTTCCACAGAAATCATTTAATTTTCTTTATTTCCGGTTGGCGATCCCATTTATTAATTTTTTGAAGGCGACCTTACCTGAGTATCACACTTGTTTCGTTCTTATCTATTAGTGGTGAATACAATCCAAATTCTTTCGTTATACACTCATTCCTCGGCCTAGTTATGTTAGCTCAGTTCTTTTCATCCTACTCTACTATTGGCTCAGTACTTCTCAGGGTCACTACAAAAGAGAGTTATTCGCTCTCTTACTAATATACCACCACGAGATTTCTGCAAGCCAATGTTTTATTGGGTATTGAATCATAACTGTATTTAGTTTATATATCTTTAAGGCTCTGATTCATGTGAAAGTTAATCCAGAAACTGACCAATTAAGATCTCACATCCACAACTATGCCACAATGGGTAAATCGAATCTGAATACTACTTATTGTAGATTGTCATCAACTTAAACACATTTCATGATGTGAACATACGACTGTATAAACTACCTGTCTGCTCAGTTGAAATTGGACTGTATCCAGGGTTTAAAGAATAGGGTATACACCTGGTTACTTGCTAACCCACTTGAATAATTTGATGAATTCTTTTGTGACAATCCTCACCTCATTTGAGAAATTACGTTTATATATTGAGTAACATTTGTATTGAGGACATTTAATATGGTTATACCATTTTTCAAAATTATTAAAAAAATATTATTATTGTCAGTTCCAACTTTGCTCTCTATGAGTCACCTGTTAGTCCCACGTTTATTCGACATTTAGTCTTAGCTGGCATACTTACCCAAGTATATCTTTCTGGATGCTGTAGCAACTCTGAGGATAGTTAATAGCAGCCACGACGTTCATTGAGAAATATTTGCCTACTATTGCATATGAATAAGGAGCTAAGATATTTAAGGGATGGCACGATAATAATAAGTGTCAATAGAAAATTGTAGATTAAATTGTATTTTTCCAGTCTTCCTTGTTTTCCATCAAGTGACCTAATCCAAGTGAAATTCCATTGCCCAAAGGAAATTTTTATGCGGAAGAATGTCGATCGTCTTCTCTTCGTTAATGTGGCGCTTTTACTTTTGTGCCTAGGTTGAGGTCATTTTATGTAAAAGTGCAAGGACATGGATCCAGAACATACGAGATCTGGCCAAAAGCCCTTTCGAAAAAAATAGTTACGTTCTACAATATAGCGGTATTTCATATACGCAAACATTTTCGGCTAAACGAGGAAAGGGCAGGAACAGGATAGGGATGTTGGACGGGATGAAGGGATGAAGGCAGTACACAGAGATGAAGAGGGACCTGATGTAGAGTATGTTGCTCGATTGTGTTTTGTTTGAAGCCCCAAGATGGATTTGATAGTTGTCTCCATCCAAAAACCTGCCTTAACCGGTAGATTACCTTATAATAATAATAATAATATGTACATATACATAAATGCATACATTCATGCTGGGGATGGTCCCCGTCTGCCGCGGATATTAACTGTTCTATTCCCCTGCCGGGAAGTCCTATTTCCGTCACGGACTAAAATTACTCTTCCTTGCTGATAAACTTTCACAGGCCAAAGAGCTGCCTAAGGCGAGTGCTGTCGTTAGGGGAAGTTCCTTTTCCAAACAATCGTCCCTATCCCTAGATTCCTCGCCGTCCTTAAAGGCCTAAGTAGCGCCGGATTCTCGCATGATGAGTGGTTTTATTCGTCCGGTTGGAATTTGAAAATCTCGTTATGGAGGCTGTTTAGGAGGGCTCTCTCATGGGTGGATGTGTCCCAAGGACTATCATGAGCTGGCAGATCACCAAATGAATTCATGAATGAAACGGGGGAACACACGAGAGGGTTTCCTCAAGCAAGTACCTTTAGACTTTGACTCGGGAAGTTATTTTGGGGTCTTGTGGATTAACGCTTCGACGAAGGGGAGGAAGTCTGTTGAGCACCGAGCTAAGATTAATGGAAACATTCATTGGGTATAGTCGAAGGCGTAACTATCGTGCTTTGGAAGAAAGTAATGGAGGTAATAACGGGTGAGAATAAATATAAAGGAGGACCCGAAAGATAATCCGCCAACTAGATAATGTGACATGTGATTACGGTGAATTGAAGTGGCTATTATCTGATAAAATGCCTGATGCTTGAGAGGTGCCCTAATGCGAGACATACATCCCGGCGTTAAAAGAATTATTAATGCAGTATTCCGTCAGCAGAAGCTAATCAGTGTAGTACTCACCGTTAAACTATACTGTACATTATTATACTATGCCATTCTGTACACGGTGCACTATAAAGCCTCCGCTAGGGTGTGTGGTAGGGGATGATTTCACACCAAACTACAACTTATACTTTTTACACAAAAATACTTTCCCCTCCTTAAAGCAGTCGAAAGGCAACGTTATTCTGATCCCTATCGTTCGTGGGAACAAGGGTATCTTAATTCTATTTGTTCGGCATCAATTATCACAGATTTTATTAACATCATCTCTGCAACCGTAGTACCATAGGGCTAATAATAAATTTTCACTATCATCGCTACAGAAGTATCTTTCCAATATTTTGCAAGATATTCAAACTGTAATTTAACCTTCGCTCCATTGAGTGATCCCCAGCCTAGCTCCTTTAATAATTTTGATACGCTACTCAGTTTGTCATAACAACGCTTTACGAATGTTGTTATGGCAAGCGTTCCTCTAAGCTGTACGCGATACAATTCGGCAATCGATCCAGCTTTAAGAGGATCCCATACCCTTGCAGCATATTCCAAATGAGACCTAACTAGCGAAAGATAACATTACTCTTTAACCTTCTCGATCCCTTTTCCCATTATTCTTCCTTAAGTCCTTAGGCCGTTCGTCAAGTGTACACTTCATTGAATGCTGAGATCTACAAGTATCTGTATCTGCCATTCCTCAATTCCCTTACATCCTGTTTTTTTCTGAGGATATAGTCATTTATCTCACCATTTAAAAATTACCTCTGGTGTCCAATTTCACACCCACAGGAATGGGTATGCTTTTCTTGTTTGCAAAATGACTGTGGTGTATTTTTTTTACAAATGTTGCCTTGCGTTTTTGTTTCTTTTAGATCGATTAAATACCACCAGGCTTCACGCGCAAAGAAAAATGCATTTGGAGAAAAGAAATCGAACGAGTGGCGACGTCCTCTCCTTGAGTTTTGCCATCTACAGTTGCGAATTCAACGTCATTGCGTCACCATCTAGGGTATAAATAATTTGACCCTTGCCACGAGAACAACTTTTTTCTTTCTGATCCTTGCAAATGAAGTCGCGGTTGTGCTGAAAGAAAAGTCATTAGGTTGGAATCTCACGAAATCATTTTTTTTTACTAAGTTTTGTAGAATCGGTGATGAAGTGTTTGGTGTTCGCGGACTGCATTTTGTCTCCCTCCCCTCCCCCCAGCCGATCCGTGCCCGCTCTTGCACTCGCGGTGCTCTCTCAGAGCGTAAATGAAACCTCTTCGAGCAGTCCGTTTATTGTGAGCTCACATCGCGGAAGTGCCTCCCTTCCGCTTTCTGATGGGACGCCGTCTTCTCTTTTTTTTTGAAGTGGCGCCGCAGTGGAGGTATTTATGGAACTTCCTCCGAACCATTGAAATCTTTTCTCCGAAATCTATTTTTGAATTCTCCAAAAAGAAAAATAGGGAGAACGGTTGTGGTGAAAGGTGGTATTGTGGTGGACATATTTTTGTAGTGTTACTATTTTCAAGGGTCACCAAGTCCTTAAGGTGGAGGGAAGACATGAGACCTTTGTAAAGTATAACTTAGGGAACACACGCGGGTGAACCATCTTCATGACATCATTGGTTTTGACGGAAATACGATGAAAACATTTGGTTGTGAAAACTTTTTGAAGTCGATTTTTGGAGTTGTTGATGACTCCGTCATCCTAATTCAAATTACTTTTGGAAGACAGGAATAAATGAGGCTATTAAATACCGCCATCACAATCTCATTGTTAACAACATTTTGGTCCTCAGATGTTGTCCAAAATCACTTCAACTTGGCCATATTTGATAGTTTAGTTTTACTCACGTGTCACAGCCATAATTTGTTTTTTTTTATCTATTAAGATAATCAAATGTTTCAATACCAGCCTAACCTTGATCATATATATTTTAGTGAAAAATATTGTTAAAAATAGCTAATTTATAAATTTATGCCATCGCGGAAAAAATTTTTCGATGCCATTCCTGTTTGAATTTTTTTAAAAGATTCTTTTGCACAGCTTTCCCGACCTCTTTATTCCAATTTATTCATTCCCGAAGCTCTTTCTTCCTTCGTCACTTCCCTCGAATCCGTTTAGTCTTAAATTTCGTTGCGTTCGATCCATCAGTTTCTCAACTTTGTAACTTGAAGATATCCTAGGAGCGAATTTCTACATTCTTGAAAGGATCATTTTGCTTGGGGTGTTGCGAAAATCCCTATGAAATAGGAGTTCGTCGTAGATGTTATATTTTAAAGGATTTCGAGAAATGAATCAAAATTACGAACATAGTGTTCAGACCTTCCTATGGAAATACACGGTTTGTATAAAAAATATTGGTAAAAGTTTCGGAAAATCAGATTTATTTCAGATATTGCTAAAATGCCTCAAAATTCTTCAAAGTGCATCCCTAGAGCGACGACACACTTTTTCCATCGGCTTTTCCAAGACTTGGCTCCCTGGTAGGTGGATTGCATAGGGTCCTTTAGGTTGCGCGTGCGAGCTTCTTTGAAGTCACTTAGGGTCCCAAGGTGGTGTTCTTTGAGGCAGGATTTCACTTTTGGAAATATGAAATAATCAGATGGTGCCAAGTCGGGACTGTAAGGGGTTTAGGGAATCGTCGCGATGCCGTTGCAGGAGGTCTTCGCGAGAAGACACTCGACTCTGCCCTTGGTCGTCTGTTAAGACCTTCGGGACGAGTTTAACGTAGATCTTTCGAATCGCCAAATTTCAGTGATAATGGTGTGCTCTCTAATCTTATCAATATCAATACGATCTGCGATAATGCGTATACTTAACCGACGTTCTGAATCAGTACTTCACGCACACGTCAGGAAAAACCGATCCTTTTTAACAAACTTTGAAAACGAATCACTATATTTTTAATATTTTTCTTCAATGAAGATCCCTTCTAAATATAATGGAAATCATGTTCACGCACTGGTATTTCTGCCACTAATCAATTCCATCCGTTGATTCTTCGCGAGCACGAATGCGAGAAGTACGTTGCTTGAAACTAAGCTCCTATTGCTTCGCCTGGAAGGTGCGTTAGCACCCGTAATGCATTTAGTAGTTGTTAAAGTTGAAAATGAAGGATGTCCTGATGTGCTCAAATGCTTAATTAAAATTAGCAATTTTCCACAAAAATAAAATTTATTTAATACGACCGGTTTCAATGCAACTCATCACCAGAAGATGATGTAGCTGCATTGAAACCGGTCGTATTAATAAATTTTATTTTTGTGGAAAATTGCTAATTTTAATTAATCATGTTATTCCACCATATCACGCCTGAAACGTCTCTTTTTATGTTCAAATGCTGATGCAAATTCGACCTGATAACGTTTTCACTTTGGTACGAAAATGCGAGTTGACAGAATAGTTATTGCTTTCAAGTTTGTTTTATCCTTTAGATTAGTGTATTTTGTTTCATTGTATTCCTTTCTTTTGTCATCTATTTCCCTTATAATCATCCCTCTCCTCTTACATGTTACCTTTGGCCGAAAAATAAATTACATTAGAAGTTATTATTCCTCCAAATGTGCAAATCACATTTTCCCACAGGGGGAAATCAAACGGTAATTAATTCAACTTGGAATGACAAGCGTTTTCTCCGTTTTATATACTACCTTGATCAAAAAGTTCCCGGACTTTATTCAGAAAATTAAAAATACAAGTTTATTCATCTAAATCTATATTGTCCCCTTCAAAGTAATCCCCATCGACTGCAACACACTTATGCCAGCGCTTGATCCAATCCTCGAAACATTTTTTATATTCGGTTTTCGGTATGTCCATCAGTGCTTCCTGCGATTTTTCCATTACTTCCTCTCGGCTGCTAAAACGCGTTCCCCGTAATGGTTTTTTAACTCGATTGAACAGAAAGAAGTCACAGGGAGCCAAATCAGGTGAATTCGGTGACTGTTGGATGGTATTTGTTGCATATTTCGTCAAAAAATTACGAATAATGATAGCACTGTGCGACGGTCTCGACACACTGTGCGACGATTTCTGGTCTCTTTCGGCGAATTGCTTCACGCAAACGTCTCATAACGCCCAAATAATACTCTTTGTTTACTGTCTGGCCTTCTGGCAAAAATTCATGATGCACTACACCGTTGTAATCCATGAAAACCGTCAGCATTGCCTTCTTTTTTGACTGAAAACTGTGTGGTTTTTTTGGTCTCGGCTCATTTGGTGAACGCCATTCACTTGCCTGATGTCTGGATTGCGTGTCGTACTCATAAACCCACGTCTCGTCTCCAGTAATGATCCTTTTGATGAATGTGGGATCGGATTCAGCCTCGCAAATCATGTCTTTTGCGACGTCAACACGGTCTCTTTTTTGCATGAAATTGAGGTCTTTTGGGCACCAACTTTGCTGCTTACACGACGGAAACCCAAATCATTAACCACAATGTCTTGGGCGGATCCATAGGCAATGTTCAAGTCCTCCGCTATTTCTCTGATGGTTAATTTGCGGTTATTGACCAACATTTCTTTTACTTTATCAATTTTTTCACCGACTTTCGATGTCGATGGTCTGCCACTGCGTTCATCATCTTCGATTGACTCACGACCACTTCTGAACCGCTCGTGCCACTGGTAAACGACCGTTTTTTTAGAGAATCGTTGCCGAAACACTTTTCCAACATTTCCAACGTCCGTGCGCCACTAAATCCGTTTTTTACGCAAAATTTAATACAAGTTCGTTGTTGCAAATTTAAATCCATTTCTGCAATTGTCAAAAATCGCCAACACACACAGGGATAGATGTACTCTTGGCTACGTAACTTTTGCAAATGTCAAGTTATGACACTAAGATTTAAAGGGAATATCAACAACAGATGTACCAATTTAACAAAAAAAACAGAACTCAAATCGGAACGATGGGAGCGCCACACGGTGGTTATTCCGGGAACTTTTTGATCAAGGTAGTATGAGCGTGTCGGCCGACATAAAGGGTGCCCCGCTGTAATTGGCTATTATCGTATCAAGTCTTTAGTGACTTTCAATTCGGCTTACTATCTCTATAGGGCAAATTTTTTTTGCTGGCACATCCCGTGGGCTAAACGTAATATATTTACTGATTTTTCCTCCTCCAAACTTCAAGAACGTAAAAAGCATTCCCGATTACATTTTCCTCTACAAGGAGCCCCAATCAGAGTAATATCTTCCTCGGAATTGACGCTAAATCGACCCTAAATACAGTAATTTAGCAAAGTAAAAATGATTATTTCGGCATCCAGCTCCTCTTGTTTTGCACGCATTCCAATTCGGCAACCATTCCAACTTCATTAGGATCCCATATACGAGCAGCAGATTCAAAATTAGGTCTAAATAGAGAAAGATAACATTTCTCTGTAACCTTTTCATCACATTTCCGCAACACTCTTCTAATAAATTCTATTTTTGTTTTTTAACTTGTCCAAGTATTCCCCGTATACTATGTTTCACCCTGGAGAGGTCGTGAGCGAGGGTAACGCCCAAGTATTTGATCGCGTCCGCACTCTCTATTTCGGTATTCCCGACTGTCTCACCACGATAACTTTCGCTGACTCGGCTAAGTCAAAACGCCGAAGGAAAGGCGAGCTTACATGGTATAAGCAGCTCTAGCACTTTAACTTGTCTGGGAGAAGTGGGGAGATGAACTCGGGCACTTCTCGAGGAGGAAGAGACAAGGGAGTTGGGGGGGTGGGTGAACAAGGACGATGTAAGCCAGAGAGAACGCGTGAGAAAATCGCGTGGCGTTTGTTTTCAAGCGCCTTTCTCCGGCTTCAACACTCTGGAAGCCTCTATCACCGTAACCGTCTTCCCTTCTCATGCCTGAAAATGTTTATGTCATGCCCAAGTCGGTACGGTACTCCTCTTCTTCCTGCCCGTGGTAAGTCTCGCTGAGGAAAAGCGCTCGCACTGTATCCTAAAGGTGTGATTGCGGGGGCGAGGGGGTTGTGAGGGTGTCGTGCCGGTCGTAGTGGTGGTTGAAAAAGAGTCATGGAGTGTGCTATGCTTCAGCGTATCGGTGGTGACTTAAACGAAATATCACGTAGATATATTGAGTCATCTTGCAATGTCGTAAAATTGGTGTACGTATTCGGAGCGAATGATATGAAAACGTATCTTTAGACGTAGTGGGAAATGGTTTATGTTCTACGTGTGCGCGATGAAAGGTGGTGTTGCGATGCTACGATTTAACATCGCGATTTCGATGCATCGGCACACAGCGGTTTTCAATTCGCATCTCAATCCCATTTTCGAGATTCTAGTAGCATCGACGTTCCCTCAAGGGGGTGGGGAGGAGACACGCGTCCGCAATCCATAAGGGTGTTCTTGATCTTACGAGTTCTCTGCGTGTCATCTCTCGTGGTGGTGGAAGTGGGAGAGGGACTTGAAAGGGAATGCACGCATGAATATTTACAAGCGCGCACCCCCCCCCCTTTCCTACAGGAAGATCCGACTCGTTCAATCATTTTGTCTCTGTCTTTTGAGTTGAGTCACACCTCAGAACCGTCGAATCGACTCCTTTTCCTCTGCGATGGGTGAATTTCAAATCCAAGATTTAGTTTTTAACTCATTTTTTCTTCAATATTGCGGATATTTTATTATTAATATCTGTCATCGGCTGCCACCTGCGTCCTCTTCTGTAGGGAGGCGTTCCAGGATCTTGGGTAGGTTGTCGGTCTCGTATTCCTTTAATGGAAGGGGGGCCAATGCGTTGTTGTTAAGTTTCTGTTTAACTTATATAGTCTTGAGTTATCTACCTGATAGAAGTAGGTCTTGTTCAGTCCTATCGACCGTCTTCGTGGATTTTTAATCATTACCTGCGACGCCCAACTCGTTCCTTCATGCCAACCTCATATGGTTTTCCTTCCTCTTCAGGGCTTATCCAGAGTTTCTTGTATCACGACCTAACAAAATTTCCTTACCTTCTTCGAAATTTTTCCTGAAATTTCCCCTGAGTATGAGTGATTTTTCGCCGTCGTACACTCGGTCCAACTTTTTATTCATCCTTTCCAATGCCGACATCTCAAGTACTTAAAACTCTATCTTAATCCTCTTTCCGTAAATACTATATTACATGCATTTACTTCGCAGTCCCGTTCAATGGCGCGCTCAATATTGAGGTCGGTCAAAAAATAGCCTATATTTCATAGGCACCTAAATATATTTTCTGATCCAGTAGTAGTTTTTGTGGCAGGCGACCGACTGCTGAGGTAATTTGGGCCATTAGGGACGGACAGAAATGGATGAAGGGCGGAGAGAAACCCGGCGTCGGCATTAGCTCATTCTTAACGAAAGACGCCATGGGGTCCGCAGCTTAACGTCCCATCCGACGGACAACGTACTCGCTTTAAGTGCTCTCCACAAAGCACCTCAAGTAGGGATCAGGATACATTTTCTGATACAAAACCAATATTTAACGATGGGATATAAAATGAAAAGTACAAGCATGAATTAATAAAAATAATTTCCTGGTGTTTCAGTATCTTCTTGATGAAACGTCCCTATTCTTCACGCGAAGGTCAACTTGGGTCATTGCTGACAGTCTGCAGTCGGCTTCACTGGAATATATCGATACAATACGTGGAATAATTCAATCCGTTAAACTGTGTGCTTTTCCATTGGGTGACACTCGGGTATTATTTTGTAATTGCTCGTAATTACTTTCATTATGATTTCTGACTCTGAGCCAGTTGGCATTGAAATTGTATTATGTTATTTCCCTTCTTACACTTAAGCGGGAGGGAATTTCAAGTTCGTAAACGGTATCGCTGCTCATGTACTCTCAAATTAGACCGCGTCAGGGGGGAGGGGGGAAGACCCCTGAATATTGAAAAGAAGTTCGGGAAGCGTCCCGCCGTGCGCCCCGCCGGAAATTAGCCTTCTCATTTCCAAAGGAATCCTTCCACGGCTCAGATGGACGGCGCTAATTGGCTTCTCAAATTCATACCCACTGCAAATAAAAATTGTCCGACTCATGCTCAAGTGGATGTGTGTCATGACATGATGGATGACTTGCTGGTTGCTCCCCTCACCCCTGCTACCCCCCATCCCTGCTACCCTCACCCCCCGCCCTCCGCCCCGCTCAGAACTGGCTCTGGCAATTTTCCACTGAGCGAAGAGGATCCGCTCTGGTCATGAACGTGCACCATTAACGTCTGCCGTTCGTTGTCATGGGTGCACATTAGATGAATCGTGCCTGTTAATGGGATATTGACAAGGACTTTTGAACTTATTCAATTTAGGCACAAAAAGAATTGTTTGTATAAGCTTACCTTTTCGTAATGTCATCCCGTGTTCTATTTTGACTCTGAGAATTCAATAATTTCTCATTTATCATGATCCAATAAAATCGTTTATCATTCAGTAGATACTGCTGGGCGTAGCGTTGACAATTGAATAGATAGGAATAACATCATCTAGTGATCTATTTACTGCGATACCCTCAACACTCATTAAATTTGATAGATTTTCTACTTTGCTCAAATAAATTCATAGTAATTACATTCAAATTACCAGCCCTGAAGTATTTGTTAATCATTTTAATTAATTATTTTTTAAATACTGTTTGTTATCTTGTAATACCCTTGGTATATTGTAAATACCCTTTGCTATCTTTAGCAAGCCCAACCAATGCTAATGCGTGTCTTAAACTGTGGAATCAAAAGAATATTCTCAATTTCAACGTAACATTGAGGTGCCTTCCTTCGCGTCATATTACCACGATTGTTCTCACCTTGAAGTGTGTGATAGTTTAACAAGGAATCGGGTATAATACTATCGTAAATAATTATTGACTCGGTGTAGGTGTGTAGGGAGAAATACTTGGAGTGATCGCTCCAATATTTTTTTCCTTATCCCTATATTAGAATAATTACCCGCATATGATGTAAACCCAACACTACCGAATGCGCATCCCTAATGGCTTCTTCCCTTTTGGATGCCGTACGGCTACATCCATATTCTAATTTAATCTATGATAGAGCCAGAAGGGATCACATTTACTAACCCCTTCTCGATCCCGGCTGTGTGTTAACTGTTTAGGAGGACGAATATATTTCCACATTAATGGTCGCCCGCGGTTCACCCAATGTGTACCATGTTTTCACGAGCGGAATGATCAATATCTCTTGGCTGACGAAGCTTAAGAGGTTGCATCGCTAATACTCGAGAGGTGGCCGTCGACAAGGCGGAGCCCATCGGGATTTGTAACGTCTCGGGTGGGTGGCGGGGTGGAGGGATGGGGCGGAAGAAAGAGGAGTGAGAAATGGGAATGTTTTCCCCCGCTACCTTCTCTTCCTTCCCCCGCTCTAGCTCCATTCCTCTCACCCGCGATCGCATCCGTCTTCCCCCACGAGAGGGAGCTGTCATTTATTCCGGAGTCGTCGGGAGTCTTGTCTTTCTTCGTCGCCCCGGTTGGAGGAGCACCAAGAAGGGACGGGGGCTGAAAAGGCGACCCACCGGGGTGAGATTGTGAGTCCATGTTTGTGTGAGTGGTGCGGGGCGAGTCTTGCCATGTCATCGCCACCGATCCAATGGATCCAACGATCTCGATCGCGTGTGCCTTCTCGCACTCGTGGCCGAATTGATGACGCGTAATGCGACTATTTGCGATCGAGTGAAGCGATGTTTTTCCTGGCGCATTCTGCCGAATTGTCGGTCATCAGGGGCGTATTAGGTACTAGTATGGAGAGGGGGGGGTATCAGTACTCGCACTAGACCTTGGAATCGTTTCATTGGATGTATGCATATTTCATTATTTATTCTTTGTTTAGTGTTTTTGTTTTTTATTTATTTTATAAATTTACCAAATATTGGTTATATTTAAGTATGTGTATATATATATATATATATGTTTGTACTTGTGATATTTATTTATTTATATATTTGATAGGTATTTTACCAATGAAAAACCTTTATTTGTTAAAGAGTATTTTAGTTACGAAGAGTATCATTACAGGAGTGGTTTATACCTGTATAACTTGCTAGTTCAGAAGTCTTTATTTTATTCGATTCGCTTTATCTGTCGAATATGTATGCCATTTTATTGAATCTTCAGTAAATAAACTTAATTTATGAAATACAGGAATGACTAAAGTGTCCCAGTTATTATTGCGTAGTAAATGGAAATAGTAAAATTCGACAGGTCTCGTAAAAATCGTAACTTATGCATTCATCATATTTCATCATACAGTTTCACTCTGATCTTGGATTATTTTTATTTTCGTCAAATTAGGCAATTTTAAGCGAGCCTTTCTTCCGCTCATGCAGTGTAGTGGTTGCGAGTTGAATAGTTGATGTTTATCTCATGGGAAGTAGGATAGCCACAGTGAAATTAAAACTGGAGGTGGATGGCATCATCGAATGTGAATGCAGTCGTAAAATGTATCGTTATTTCAATTAGCTCAGATTATTTTCGCCCACTCGATTCAAATAATTCTCTCCATGGGACTGGCCGAAATTTCTGCAATTATCTCTATGTGCTCACTCCGATTGTGCGCTGTAATCCATTGCTGACAATGGGGATGACACCGAATTGCTCGCCCCAGTCTGCTAGGCCCGAGTCTGCATCGCGCAAACAACTGAAGAAACAATGAAAAATCTTAAAAGGTTGTCGAGAAAAAATTAAAAGTAGCATTCTGATTACCTTGGAATGCCTGAAGATGCTTTCAGAAGTTACTATATATCAGTCGCCAGCAATATTTTGGGAAATTACAATATTGTGACAGATCAAAAAAAACTTCATATTCCGAGTGATATCGGATTAACTAATCAATTATTGTAAAATTTTCGGCACGTGGCATCTTGCCTTGAATGTCAGCTACATTTGGACGGTGGAGGATGGTGGGAGAGGGAGAAAACAATCAGAGGGAAAACAGACGTGGCTATTACACATTCTCTGCGAAATCCAAAAACAATACGGTGAAAATTACCATAAGGATCACTATTGATTCGACTAAATCCAAATCTATGGTCAAATATGTCGAGGTAATACCTGGGAGTTAGCAAATTGAAGGCTGAGTCAGTTCAAATCCGACTTTCTGGGCGAATTCTCTGCGACATCTCGTCCCTACACCGAAGTGAACGCATTGAACGTTCTGGCAAAGTTTTGCATTTACCCCGCGTGGGTGTGATCACGTGACTAAATTCTACCGAAGGCGACGGTCCCGTTCGGCGATAATTCCCAAGTGGACGATGTCTCCGGCCGTCGCTCGGGTCGTTGTTGAACAGTCCCTTTCCATCTCCGCCGGTCGGTTGAGGGATTCGGCCTGGACGGGTTTGGTCGGGCAAAAGAGGAATGGGGCACTCGGGGGCGTCTTCTGCTTCGCCAGCGATCCTTTTAACAGTCGAACACACACGGCCAGGCACGCAACAGATGGATGGCAAGGGAGATATGCCGGCGGGTACAGTGGGGGAAGGGGGAAGAGTGAATATGAGGGGTGGGAGAGAATAACTTTGGTTCTTTGGCGGGGGAGGGATAGGGATGAGTCTGGTGGGAGATGGCGCCAGAAGAGCCGGAGGGGAATGCGTAATTTTAAAAGTAAAAAAATATATAGTATATGTAATGCCTGGATATGAATATTGAGGGGAGGGGTTTTTCTTTTTGACGCAGGGAAAGGGTGTGTGTGTGTATATATATATGTATTTTTCTGTTTATATATGTATATTTATTTTTTTGGGGTTTTTTTTGACGCAGGGGAAGGGTTTGCTGCAAAAAAATTGGGACGAAGGGGTGGGGGCGGAGGAGGATGGTTTGGAGAAGATTGAATTGGTGGTCAGTTCCGTGGACAACGTTGGTCATTCATGAGTTCTCCGCGGGGCGCCCCTGTCGGAGAGTGATTCTTCCGCCCGCCTACCACCCCCCCCCCCATGCCCTATCCCCCTTCTCCCCCCCCAATCTCCCACTCCTAGCCCCATTCACAATTCCTTCGGGATCCCTCCCGCTACGTCTCACGCCCCCGCTGCCACAATCCCTGCCGCTCTCTCATTTCACAGAGGATAGTTCCGTTTCTTTTCTTTCATTTCTATTTCCATGACCCGCTGTCGCCACTACTTCCCCTCATCTATCGTGCTTCCATCGATGCCGTCTCTCTTTGGAATTTTTTTACCTCCCTCACTCCTACCCCCTCTCTCTGGGAAATATATTAAATGGGATCTTTAAAGTGTATTTGTGTACTTTACCCCCCTCCTCCTGTTGCGGGATGTATGCTCGCATTGCCCCAGGAGTGGCAGTTCTGTTTCAAAGCAAGAGACTTTCATTTTAGTTGCATGTGAGCGTCCGCGTTTTGGTCGTCTACGCGCGAGAGAGCCCCACGCGCTTCGTTTTGTTTTTTTTTTGATCGATTCTACTCGTTCGAAATGTATCGAAGTTGATTGAAAGGTTCACGACGGCGTGCCGGAGACTTGAGGGAAAAAATTAACACGCCCTCCTCTTCGAAGTATTGAGTTTGAAGATCGTGAGAAAATTAAGGATTCAAAGCGCGGGTTTGTGAATTGAGAATGAATGACACTTGGGGAAAAATTGATGTCAGGCTTCCGAAACGGAACACCCCCGAAGTTGTTGAGGTGACGAAGTGGAAACGGCAAAGTGCTGAAAGAAACTCGGTAGACATTCAAAATCATGTTTTAAATTATTATTATCATGTGAGGTCTACCGATTTGTGTCGTGAAGGTACCAAGAGAAGTTACACATACGTATTTTGAATCGCGCAGTTTATTTAGTCGTACCCCATATATTTCAGTAACATATTTCAAATAATGCCTGAATGCAATAAATTTAAGAGCAGTTTAAGAGCCAAAATGAAATAATAAATAATATGTGATTGGAGATTTTGCGAACTGTAATCCAAGTGTTTTCTCGATTCTCCGTTCCACCAAAATAATAACCAGAAGCGCATCCTTCGGCACCCTTTCTCTACCTACTGATAAATATTTGTAACGTATTCCTCTCGTCAGCGATTGCCACTTCCCTTTAGAAAAGTTCATCCTCGTCTGCCAAATTGATTTCATTTCATCAGACCCGAATGAAATTTATTGACAGCTCTCCAAACGCAACGTATTGGACATCTCTTCCTTGTGGATGTGCGAATTCCTTGATCCAACCACATCTCCAGTGGAGCATACTATATGTCCTGTGTTGACATCTGTGAATTCTGGCTTCTAAAACATAAGGAAACTAATTCTGTGAGTCTGCAGCGATGTGTATCGAACAAACTCTGCGATTGGGCTCCCTGGGGTTGAAAAGGTTCCATCGTCTATCGATCGGTGTCGGTTTATTCTCACTGTTTTAAGGAGTAGTTGAATAGCTGTACTTGCGTCATTTTCGTCTCTTGTATCTAATAGTTAGTGACGACAGGAAAATATGACGCGAGCGTGCTGAAAATGCTGATGGTATCCTACTTATTGACGTATTGGTGTAATAAAGTTTTTGGATTATGAACTGGTTTCAATTAATTCACATTACAAATGGAACCATATCTTTATCGAATGGTAATACCGTTAACGAAACCAAATTGATGACTCAATTGTGCTAAAAATGTTGCTTGATTCTCATCTCGCCCGATATACGTTCACTTTCCTTTTTATTCGTGTAAATGGAATGCGATTCCAGTCTTTAACGGCTTACTGCTGAAATGGTGACGTTAGCAAGAAAATTGTGCAAGCATTTTGTCGACGAATTTCGGAAAATTATGTGAGTAAATAGTTTAAAGAAATACCTTATGTCATCATTTATATGAAATGCGTAATGATCCTCACTTTTGACGTATTATTTTGATCGATTTGAATTACTTGTGTCTATGTGAATTAATTGAACACTATTTCATACATTTTAAAGCAGAATAAAAAAATTGAGATACACTGTCATTTTATAGGTGGCTTGTTTATAATTTTTACTGGCCCCTCTGGCAATTAGTGTGGGACGTGCTACAAAAACAGAGTATTTGCTCGATGAACATAAAGGGAAGTCGCCTTGAATCTGATTTCGGGACTAGGAACGGAAAAAGTGAGTATAGAAATCACAAGTCACGAAGGGGTAACTGCTACAATGTTGCTGTAATTTCTGTTTGATTTGACACTTGGATTGGATCTCATAGCTGGGTGTCTTCTCCCGCCTCACCTTTTCCGGTTCGGCATAACTGCTCCCCATTGTCATGGAATGTTTGTGATGTCTCCGCCCAATGATAAGGTGCCCGCCGATTGAACGGTTATCTCCACGTTTTGGTTTACATGGTGGGGTGATATCATTTCGTCTATTATTTTCCGCTGTGAAAACTTCTTGACGTGAAATTGTTTGACTCTGAGAGGGAAACATTCGCGACCTTCTCCTATGTTAACAGTCGTGGTCGATCAAATCCAATAAAATGGCTGATTCATTTGTAATTTTTTGCAAAAAAATATGGTGCTCCGTTTCTCGCACTTTCGGGCTTTTCGCACTTATTTTCGGACGAGAAAACTGAGCTCGTCTGCCTTTAAATAAAACCTGTAGTTATCCAAGAGTTCACAATATTTTATTTCAATCCTCAGATAATCTTTCTTGTCATTCCTTTTGGGTACGATGAGAATTTGAGAATGAATATCCTGCTGAACAGCATCGCAGTACAACAGCACAGTGTCGCAATTTCCGAACAATTTTCGGCTTGTGCATATCCGAATATGCACCTAAAATTGAGGATGGGAGCGAACTGACGAATTAATGCGTGGGTATGTGAACGGATTCTTAGAATGTAAAGTAATTTTCATGAACTCACAATCACCAACCTCTTTGTATTTAATGCCGTTCTTTTTTATTATGCAAGAATGGGATATGTTATCTATCCAATGGAGAAATTTTCGGCAAGGGTATGGGAAAGAAAATATCATGGTATTGAGTGACAGACCCTTCTTCTCGTTCCTTGTCCACTTGGCCAATAATCCCCAAATAGGAAATAAAACTTTTATAATGTCACTCCATCGGCGCTTTTCTCTTTCTTCGGCAGTCGCCGGAGTCATATTCCTGGTCTTTTGTCGTCCCATGCCAAATATCCTTCCTGATATCCTCTCGCCATAGGTTAATATTTTTTTTTCCTTCACGACGTGCGTGCGCGTCTTGTGATTCTCATAAGCTCATTTTTTTCTCTCCCCTCCTAAATTGTCCACCGCAGCTTGTTCATGCAACGTCAACACAAAATTATGTGCGAGTGTGTTTGAGAGACAAATTGTGAACTCTCTCAAGATTTTATCCATAAGCGTGCGAATGGATGCACGCATTACATCTTCTGTCTTGATTCTGCAATTTTCCTTGCGGGAATATCTGTTGGGTCGTGAACGTCCATTGGCCGGTCAACAGCGTCCGCCCTGTGGTACACCGACCATTCATACTCGTCGCACATATAATACGGACACATCGTTTGATAAAAATGTATAATCGATCAGCGTCAATAACGCTAAGCTCTCATCAGCATGACGTTACCCTTTTAGTGCTTGAGGTTTTAGGTTGAAAAATGAAGAGGAGCTGAAGGAGAGAGATGGACGTGGAATATCTCCGACTCGCAGGCGAAACTCAAACCAGGAAGAGGACAAATTGAGTAGTTTCAGGCGTAATGTGGTGGAATTCGAACATAATAAAGAAAAGATAGTAACAATTTTCCACTAGATAAGTTTAATAGTACGATCGGGTTTCGATGTACGTATTACATCATCTTCGGGTAGGCCATTCATCTTCAGGTCATGAAGATAATGTAATACATCGAAACCTGTTAGTACTACGTAATTTATCTAGTGAAAAATTGTTACTATCTTTTCTTAATCAGCAAGAGGATTTTCGCTTTCAGTCTGATCACGAATAGTGAACGTTGATGTGATAATATTACGAGTATAGCAATTTTACACTGGCGAAACCCAGGACCCCGTAATCGATAGCTTGATAATGCATGTATTATTATTAGGTAATCTACCGGTTAAGGTAGGTTTTTGGATGGACACAACTATCAAATAAACATTTTGTGACTCCCCACCTAGCAAACTAATCTCTATCAGGTCCCTCTTCATCTCGGTGTACTTCTTTCCTCCCTTCATCCCGTCCAACATCCCTATCCTGCTCCTACCCTTACCTCGCTTGCCCAACATTCTCCCCTCTATTACCCTCTTCAACATTCCACTACCACTCAATACGCCTTTCATCCATTTTTCCTGCCTCCATAGGATTTCTCTCAACAAACCCCTCTCCTCACCCACCATCTCCAGTACTTCCTCATTTGTTTTCCTTTCTGTCCATTTCACCTTCTCCATTCTTCTCCACACCCACATTTCAAAAGCCTCCAATCTACGTCTATCCTCCTGCTTCAGTGACCACGTTTCCGCGCCGTACATAGCTACGCTCCATATCAGAGTTTTTACGAGTCTTGTCTTAACATCCCTACTCAACGTCCCCGTCATCAACTCCCTCCTCCTTGAGAAAGCCTCCTTGCCTAGCGCAATTCTTCTCCTTACGTCCCTACCACTTTGACCGTATTGGTCCAAAACACTTCCGAGATATATAAACTGTTCTACCTGCTCTATTTTTTCCCCGCCTATTTTAATATTTAGCTTAGCCTTTTTCTTTCTGGAAAATCGCATAACCTTTGTTTTATTAATATTGATTCTCATCCCATATTTATCGCACTGAACCTCCAATTCACTCAGCAATGCTTGCAACCCCTTGGCGGACTGAGCAACTAATGCTTGGTCATCAGCAAACCTAACCGATTTTACGAATTCCCCTCCGACTTTCATTCCTACCTCCAGTTCTTCCCATGCCTCTTTAATCATTTCCTCTACATATACGTTGAACAGTACCGGTGACAATGGGCAACCCTGCCTTACACCTCTTCCTAACACTGCCCATCCGGACTCTCCGTTCCCAACTCGCACCTGAGCAGTCTGAGACATGTACAGGTTGCGGATCAGCCTCCTGTCCCTCCAATCCATTCCTATTTTCTGCAATACACGCATTAATTTTTCCCAATTCACTCTTATCAAACGCTTTTTCTAAATCTACAAAACAGGCAAAAACGTCCTGATTGTATTCTATATTCCTCTCGACTAGTGATCTCATTATTGCAATGGCATCACGCGTACCTCTTCCTTTCCTGAACCCAAACTGATCATTCCCTAAGTAATCATTTGCCTTACTCTCTATCCTTTTGTTGATGATCCTGAGAATAACTTTAGCTGCGTGGGATATCAAACTTATCGTTCTGTAATCCTCACATGACGAAGCCTTTGCCTTTTTTGGAATAGGAACTAACACCGATCTCACAAAATCTTCCGGCCAGATTCCTTCCTCATAGATACTACGAATTAGTCCATATATGGCCTTCTTCCCACCTTTCCCTAACCATTTCAACATTTCTACGGGAATATTGTCCACCCCCACAGCCTTATTTGCTTTCATCTCCTTTAATGCCCTTTCTATTTCATCGTCGAGTATGCCTGGACCTAAGCTATCTTCTTCTACGTCATGTTCCCTTTCTATGTCTAACCTTGTCGGCCTAAGTTCTTTACCATACAGTGTTTCTATATATTCCTTCCATCTCTCTTGGATTTTTCCTGGTTCAACTATTATCTTACCCCATTTATCTTTAACTGTTAGCACAGATCTTGCCTTCTTACTTCCCGATAATAACTTAACCTTGCTGTATAGAGCACCAATTTCACCCTTCTTCTGTAAACTTTCCATATCCTCGCATTGCGTTTTCCACCATTCTTCTTTTGCTTTATTTGTGGCCCTTCTCAATTTATTGTTTAACTCTTTGTACTTCATTTTGCCTAACTCTGTGTTTACATTTTTCCATCTTCTTCTCTCATCCATCTCTGCAATCATCTCATCCGTTACCCATGGTTTCCTTATCCTTTTCCCGTTAACGGTTCCTATAGTCTTTAGCGGCTTCCAATATCCCTTTCTTGATACATTCCCATTTTTCTTCGATAGTACTCAGTTCTTTACCGTCATCCATCATTTTCTCTACAGCCTGCTGATACTCCTTCGTCGTTATTCCATTGACTGCTTCTAAATTCCATTTCCTAACCCGCCGCCCTTGCCTTATCTTCTTGAAACGAACATTACATTTCATAACAACTAAATTGTGGTCAGAGTCCGCATCTGCTCCTGAGAAACTGTGCGAATTTATCACACTGTTCCTAAACCTGTGCCTAACCATAATATAATCTAACTGATACCTTTCTGAGTCACCTGGCATTTTCCATGTATACCTACGCCTTTTGTGGTGTCTAAACCATGTGTTAGTGATGACTAACCCCTGTCTCCTGCAGAATTCAATTGCTTTCTCCCCGCGTTCATTCCTCGTACCTAACCCATAGTCCCCCACCTCACCACCATCTCTTCCTTCGCCTACCGTCGCATTCCAATCCCCCATCACTATCAAATGTTTCCCTGCAGGAACACTCGCGATGATATCCTCTAACTCATCATACATCCTATCGACTTCTTCCTCCTTGTGGTTGCTCGGTGGCATGTATACCTGAACAATGACCAGGTTCGTCGGCTCTGCTTTAATCTCTACGAGTAAAATTCTATCTGTCGCTTGCTCTATGTTGACTACGCTTCTTCCTACCCCTTTATTTAAAATTACGGCAACCCCTCGTTGGCTCTCGTCCCCGCCGCTGCATATTACTCTATAATTGTCACTCCAGTAATCCCCGCTATCCTTCCATCTCACCTCGCAGAGGCCTAAAACATCTATGTTACCTCTTTCCATCTCTCGCTTAATATTTTCTAATTTGCCTCTCCTCAACATTGTCCTGACGTTCCAGGTTCCTATTCTAACTACTTTCGCCTTCTTCTGAGTCTTCTGTCCTGCTGCAGTTATTTCTTCCCTGCAAGGGTTTCGTGGGATGACGACCGCGGAAGTCTTGCATCTCCCGCTGCCGGGCACGACACACGGCCTCTTGGGCCGAGTCCCGTAGTTGCCAGGACTCATATTATCTATAGTGCCCATCATTATATTCTTGGGAATCATAATTGAGGTGGTTTCCCGTTGCCTTCCTCAATAGTGTTTTTAACGTGACACCATCACTTAATGGCCGCCCCACTGGGGTCAGACGCCATTGCAGCCGCCTCACTGAGGAACAGACGCTGCGTGGACTACCTTTCGTCTGGCTCCTAACCTTCGACCTATCTGGCATGGGTGACCTTTCCAGGAGTAATTATTATTACTCCCGCCAGCACAGCTCTAGGGGTCATCGGAACACACAAGCCCTTCCACCACGACAAGGTTGTAGTCCATGGTAGGGGATAATGCATGTACGTGGTTTTTGACGGTCATCCAACTAATCAGTATATACCACTTTTCTCTGGCACTATGGTTCGACTTGTGCAATTTTCCTCGCACTACTTTCTACCTGACTTAATGCCATCCAATAACTCAATGTGCCTCTTTCGTCTTCCCCATATGCATAACGCTATCCCTTCCTTTCATCACGGCCTTCATCTTCCCACTGTCGTTCAATATTTCGCATGCCCACTTTTTTAACATTTTTCCACCTAACAACTTCCTCCTTGCTCTCATTATATGTAAAAACGCCCTGGTATCCATAAAGAAGCATCGATTAACATTTTTTAGTAACGCATCACGACCAAGTTTGAAAGCTCAAATGCGAGAGCTGAGTGTTATTATTAAAGGGGCATTCTGCTGGACGAAAAGAATTTGTAGTGACAATTTATTGTTGACAAGAATGGCCCGGTTGATTTCCCGTGAGATGCGATATGGCCCAAAATCATCACCATTGTCGTTTTCTTGATGATGAAATCAAGAGATAGAGAGAAAGTCCTAAAAAAACATATTTAGTCATTATCCTGAATGTCGGTTTGTTATTTGAGACCTAGAATAATTCTTATTGAGTAGTAGACGGTGTGAACTTCTCGCGATATTTATCCTGTTTGTTTCTCTCAGCAAAATTTTTGCTTTCACGGGAAATATTCTAGCTCAGAAAACAGCTAACACAGCGCTATACGTATACGTCAAGCTAAACTCGGTTCGTATTTAACATGGGAGTGTTCTGAGGCATCAAATGGATTTCAATCTGGAACATCAATCTTACTCAATCGGCTTACCGCAAAGTCTTAAATTAGATTTAATTTAGGGTTAGTTTTTATACACATAAATCGTGAACTGTGCTCGCTGGAGCTTCAAAAAAAGATTGATTAGACGTAGCTACTGTGTGAAATGGACCACCAAAGGCGTGGTGGCTTCCTTATGAAAGTTCTCTACATATCTGTATGGTAATCAGCACTTCAAGAATTATAAAAAACTAGGAGTATTCATCAGAAATTAATCTTCTGGTGATTCTTTTCTATCGGCTCAAATGCATATGGCGCTCTTGTGAACGTTCTTGCCTCTTTCATGAAAGGCAAGAGAAGAACAAAGACTTAAAAGAAGTCCGTTCCCCTAGAAGAGAGCAGCTGCTTTCATCAGTTTCTTGTTCCGACATGGGCGCCACCCACGCAGACAGTGTGGTCCATTCATTCATGACCCGGCAAGACTTTCCCTTCCGAAACTGAAGTCGTCGGAAGATGTTTGACGAAGACCTCAGAGTAGGGGGTGGATATTTTTTTAAATCGCAAGCGGGTACTGGAATGCGGCGCCTTCTCTGAAGGAGAAAAATATTATTTTTTAATCATTAGTTCTGTTCTATTTTGACTAGAAAATTGGTCCCCGAAGTAGTTGGGTCTTTGAGAGTGTGTAAGCGTCTTCTGTTCCATTCTCAAATCCTATTCGTAAAGAGAAATGTTTCATGGTGTTGTGGAAGTGGCTGACAACAACCTATGCCCATACATTTAGTCGTTGTCCATATGAATTCCACGCTATGCATAGCTATTGATTTTCTGTGGTCTATACACGCCTGAAAGATATATCAAGACTGTGTACTGAATCCCTCTGCTTTCATAACCTGGCCTGATCTTTCTTGGTGCATCTGAATTGAAGTTTGGCGTAGGTACTGTTGTTGTATATTTTTTAATTTAATTGTATTTTTGTGCAATTTTTGATTATGTCCGATAGATAATAGGCTCTGGATCAATATCGTAAACTATTAAAAGTTGCAATTATTGTTATATGGATTTATTTCTGTCGTAGTCTGTTTGTTGATTTTCGTACCTTCACAAAGCAGCTGTTTTCTGACGAACAAAGGGATTTTCTCTATCCATTCTTGGAAATGAGGTATTATGGTTTTATTGACTCTTTCCACGCTTTACCCCTCTAATTTCAAATTTCTTTGTCTCTGGAAATTATTATCCAGCTGCACTTTTTTATCGCAATTTTAATTTTTTCCATGTTGATTGTGCTCGCAGAATGTTCACTTGGTCGTGAAATGGTGGCGTATCGTCAAACTTCTGAATTTTTTTGGTGATGTGCGGTCGGTGTACTGTCGATTTTGTTGATTTTTATGTTTTAAATTCCGTTAGTTATCTCTCTTAATTTCATATTTTTTAGACACACTCGGAAGGATGCCATATCTCTTAAGCACGAACTTTCAAGCACGCTCAATGTACTGTCATATTGAATCTTTAGTAAGTATTCCTCATACCACTGTAATTACCCCAACATTGTCATAAATTATATTAATATTGGATTGACTCAGTCATTGCTCATATACAGGCTATGGCATATTAGAAAACTGTGTGTATATTTGTACAATAATGCTACTTGTAATATAATCCTTGAATATCTACCTCAATTAGGCACATGGAGCATTCATGGCATATTTTTTGCAAAATGGGTAGGAATTCATCTCCCTGGCGTGAAGGTCCCGGCTGTCGGTGTCTCCCTCTTGACTTGTAGCAGGGTGTATTGGAGAATAAACCCATTTACCGAAAAACCCTTGGAAAAATATTTCGCCTCACAAAAGATTTAAGTAAGCACTCAACCTGAAGCGTGCCTGTCTCCACTTCAGGAGATTTGACAAGGTCTGGTGTGGGCACATTTTGTGCCTTACTGATGCCAACAGTCCCGCAGTCAACCAGCTTTAAGATACTGAGAGTATCCTTAATCGAAACACTTTTATACATTTTTAGCATTTCACGCGTGAGTCAGTCGATTCTTCGTATTACTACTTTTAACTTTACGTACGTAAAGTTAATCTTGCGATAAACCTTCCATCCATTGGCAAGGCAAAATACGTCTCAATATAAACACCCCATGTCAAAAATAATAAATATTTTATGAATTCTTCATATTTTTTGCATTATATGATATATTGAGTGACGTGGTAGTCCAATGGGTAGAGTGGTGGTTTGCTGACGGGAGGTCCTGGGTTCGATTCACTGGGCATTCTCTTGGCAACCTCAACTCCCCCAACCCCTGTGAATTTTTCGGGTTCCAGATTTTCCTGTGATTTTCCAGCGGCTCAAGCATAGAAGCCGGTCCCCTTAGCGTGGATTAGTACTAAGTGAGTATAGAGCTCTCCTAGTACTAAGTCTTATTTGCCGTATAAGACTTAGTACTAGGAGAGGTGTATCCTCACTTATGAAATCAACCTTCGGGTTGATAACTCTAGTGTATTGGTTATGATCTCTTTACTTTTGTCATATTCGATGTAGAATCGATATATGCACATTTCTGGAATCACGTCTACTGAGCTAAGGTGTGAAAGAACAAATTTATATACAACTCGAACATACCCTCACAGTATGCACAATGTTCTACTAGGTTGCTGGGTTATCAGAGCACGGACATTCAGTTATGACAATTTGTAATGGCAATATATTATTCAATTTTTGCTTGAAAATAAATCAGCTTTTAAAAGCTCCAAACGTTTTGTGTAACGTTTACGTATTAGTTTCTGTGGCGGTGAATGTTCTGACAGGAAAGCTCAATTTGAATTAATTAGGTTAAGAGCCAATTTTTCATTCTCTGCGGGGGTGACCTGATATGGAACTACATAAGAATGATCCCTTGCTGTCAAAATCATTCTGGAACATTATGCAAAGGAAGATAAGGCATAAGTCACCCGCGTAATATACACTTTATGCTTTACAAAATCTTTACTTAATGGATTCTGAAAGGCTTCAAATCAATGTGGCGAATAATTAAGGACAGTAGAGGTAATCCGCAATAGATCCTCTCATTTCTCATTTGCTCTTACGTACCACCTGTTTAACGACTCGTACTTATCTTCAAGCCGGACCCACATATTCTTCTAATGCGCCGAGGTAAAGAGCGAAAAAAAACGAATAAACAAAAAAGTTACGCTGTTGATTCCGGGTGATTACACTTCGTAGTACGCGAATTCGCGGTCCTTAATGCGAATGCCATTCATTCACTCATTTCTCCATTCAAGAAACGTACTCGACGGTCTGAAAAAGACCTGTCTGTGTCTCCGTGTGTTTTTTTCGCGATTCTTTTTTTTCCTTCGTCGGCGAGTCGTCGCGTGCATATTTTGTTTTTGCATCGCCGTCCGGAGCGCGCGGAGTTCGATCGATTTTCCGCGGAGCGGGAAGTGGGGGAGGAGAGGGTGTCTGCTGCTCGGCGGAAGCAGTGCGCGGCATTCCCGCTGGAGTCGCTGATGCAACGGGGGGCAGCGAGTTCGGGTGGCGCTACGGGAACTCCGCGGCCCTCGTGTGATGCACACGTGTCGCGGCCCACCATCCACGTTTCGCAGAATGAACCAGGATGGCGATCGACCCAGCGTGCACGATGGAGGAGGGGGTGGGTAGTGAGAGAGGGGGATGGGGTGGGAGATTCCTAGCGAGCAGGGAAAAATGTCGCTCCAAAACGTGAATGTGTGGAATTTTTTTTTTTAAGTTTGAGAAAATATTATGGCAACCACAAATTTCTCGACAGCTCTTTATCTACTCTGGTGACATCCGAAGTTTTAGTTAATTCGAAATGTACAAGCTAAAAAATTTACAAAATCGCGGTTTTTACGTTCTGCCCCACCACTACGGGAATGGGAAACATTGTGCGGACGATAAAGACATAAATACATCATCTTTCAGCGGGACACAAGTAAAAACTACAACCGTAGATGTATTCGGAAGTAAGGGTATTTTGGGAAGTCTTCAAGGGAAGAGGATGTGCGGAATTTGTAATATCTTGAGATATATGTCTGGGTAAGGAAAGCGAAAAATGAGGTGATATTGAGGAAAACGTGAGTTTTGCCATTTTATTTCGGAATGGGACGAAGTTGGCGGAATAAATTTGAAGGCAGGAAATGTGGATGAAGAGATATTGGCAATTGACGTTTTTGATAGATGAAAGAACGTTGTTAACGAGGAAGGAAGAGAAGAAAAGGTATTTATACTGAATGGAGAGAAGTAGGTGCTTAGAGGTGCTCACTAAAGAAACACATGCATCGTATACTGACCACAAACTGGTAATACCTGTGTGTGGAGTTGGTACAATGTGTAATACTGTTAATGGATCGTCCAAAACACTGTCCAAATGAGCTTTAAAGTTGGTGAGGGGAATTAATTAAATCAAGTAGTTTTGGTAATGAGCAAGCGTTTCCTTGCCTGCCATACTAAGGATTAAACATGTATGCTGAGAGCATTAGAAAATCATAGTAACCATAATCATGTGAAAACAAAGGTTATGAGGTTTTCGTGAAAGAGGGTGACTAAGTTAAACGTCAAACTAGGAGAGCAAAAGAGAGAGCCGGTGGAACGGTTTACCTATCTTAGAACTGACTTGGACCAAGATGTTCAACGTAGTACGACAATCAGAAGTAGTGGTAAAGACAAAAGGCTTTCTCAAGAAATAGTCAATTGATGACAGTGACATTGAGAGAGGATGCTAAGAAAATAATAATGAAAACTTTGCTTAGTAACGTGATTTTTCATGGCGCGAACACATTATCGTTGAAGCAAGTTGATAGTCATAATTAGGAGGATTTTGAGATGTGGGTATGGTAAGGATGGAAAAAATGAAATGAACCTGAAAGGAACCCAACAAAGTAATAGGCATGGTAAGGGAAGATCGGGGATTGTTTGGAGAGATGCTAAGGATGCAGGAATGCTGGTTACAGATTAATTTTATTAACAATGGAATATGGAAGATAGATAGAGGGAATAATGTTAGGCAAACGAAAAAGTGGTAGGAAAAGGATAGGCATGTTGGACGGAATGAAGAGAGATAAAAAATATGCGGAATCGAATGTTTATTTTAGTCTCTGGTCACATGTTGTTTTGTTGTTCGGCGAAGCTGAAGAAGGTGGTGGCGTCCAGGGTGTCCAAAACTACATCAAACGGTAGACTGTCAATTAGCACTAATAGGATTATTGAATTGAGGGATACATCATTATGCAATTGCGATATTAGAAATAAGAATGTTTCCTGTGTCCTGTTGAATTGTTCAAATGAATCCAGGTGCTATTGGCTATCGCTTGCTCACCATTTTCTAGGCTCCCATCGGGATTAACCTTCGTGAAACCTGAGCTCACTGAGTGCAATTTATTCGTACCTACAATTTTATCACCTCAACTGAGACACGTGGTTTCGGCGTTGCTTCCGAGCTCAATCCTACGACGCTCGACTCACTACTCCACCTTAACTATTTGTCCTTCGTGAGAGCATTGAACGTAATCCACCATCTCCTCTTATCTCGCAGTGAGGAAAGAGCGGTCATAGTCTGCTGCCATGCTGGGCAATCCGAGGCGTCACCAGGACTACCCGTCCACCGCCATGCCTCTACCCGGGCAGCAGCAGCAGGACCCCTTGCTGACGCCGCCCCTGACCCCCGGACCTCGACCGCCCTCGACGCCCACTTCCACCACGTCCTCGTCTTCCTCGGGTTCCTCGACCCTCACTTGCTCGTCCACCTCTTCCGCCTCCCGGATGAAACAGCAGCGGAGGCAACAAGAGGCGTTGGGGCTGGACTCCGGGGGCGAAGATGGCGAGGAGGGCGAGGAGGAGGGCGAGGACGAGGAGGAGGAAGAGGAGGCAGGGCACGCCACCATCAACCCCGACGAGGATGACCCAGAGAAGCTGCTCAACCACTGGCTGGGACAGCTGGACGACCTCGCACTGGTGAGCT
The DNA here is from genome assembly GCA_037158775.1 of Hetaerina titia. Taxonomy (NCBI): domain Eukaryota; kingdom Metazoa; phylum Arthropoda; class Insecta; order Odonata; family Calopterygidae; genus Hetaerina; species Hetaerina titia. The sequence continues at coordinate 81,192,478 of CM073776.1, read as the reverse complement.
CAGAGACTGTCTTAATCGTATATTTACATATCCGAATTTTCCAGGAGGTTCATTTCACCCGTGTTTTCTCTCAGAAAGAAGAGTTCAGTGGATATTTATTCTAAGCTGCATCTCACACTGAGAAATCGACATAGTAACCGACCGGCAAGTTGGTTAGTTAGATAAAGGTATAGCTTATCAAACACTAAGCCCAAATGTTTGTGAAATCAAAACATTCCTCTACTCGTGCCGATTGTGGGTTTGCCCCAAAAACTCTGGGAATGGGGTTTTATTTGCATTTCAAAATTACCTACCACCTTGAAAATGTAACGTAAGTACGAATACACAACATGAACGCCTGATTGAAGGCTGAACTAAAATGTTGTAATGACAGACACACGTAATTAATTGGTGCGTTTGTTATATATGCCGAAGGATCACCACTGATACAAAAAAAGAAAGAGTAGTAGTACAGTAAATGAAGGTACGACGGCATAGAAATCATTCTATCTGGAGAAACAAATAAAATAGAAATAGTTTCATGGTGAACGGCAATATCTTAGAGATAAAGAAACGCTTAATCTGAATTTTATATGTTTTACATGTTGTTATCTAGATATCGTTTCAAAGCGTGGATGATATCAAGAGCTGATTACAGTCAAAAGAATTTCGCAATGTGATTGCTTTAGAAAAATCATTGCAATGAATGCCTTATTTGGTGGCTGTATGAAATGACTGGTGAATAAGTCCTTCTTTGAGTGAATGGCGTCTTCAGGTATGTTCAAAACAAATGAGGGAGATTGATTGGTTGTATTCTCAATGCCATTAGAGAAAGTTATTTTCGCATTGGAAGGAAGACTCAGAGGAAAGAGTGAAGAAGGGCAGAGGATATACATTATTGAATAGTTGGTAAGTGCTTGAAGACAATGCAGAGAATAAATAAGAAGAATAGACGGTTAGAGGATGGGATTCCCTGGGGAAATGCTACATAATACCCTGCAAGCTGCTGCAAGGGCGTGTGGCGGGGAGTGTTAGGTCATCACCTGTAAAGGGGAACAATACCATAAGAAAACCAACACATCCATGCAAACCCATACCCAGAGTGGAGTATACATTTATGCAAAAATTCTTTCAACTTACACGTATGCAAATACATATACTATGAACTGACAAATAATTGCACCTTAGGATGCAGTAAAAATTTTATCCAATAACGTGCAAGCTAGAATTTGACAAGTAGCAAAATTCCACTACCATATGGACATGAAACCTACAACGGTCTCCTCCAAACGGTCTGCACTACAACCCAATATTCGGATTTATAACTTGTAATAATGGAAATTTATGGATTTTTTAAGAAACAAAGTATACGCCTACGTCAGTGTGGGTATTTTTAAAAATATAGAACGCTTTGTATGTTTAGCGCGCGGGGACAATCTGGAAGGATATGGTTTGGGGTGTACACCGCGAGGTAGTGCTCAAAGTGCGCGAATCCCTCGTCACAGCCAGCCCAGCTAACTAATGCCCATACAGTCAATAGGGTTTGATTTGAGTTTAATGTTGAATGTTTAAATTGAAAGTACTTGAAGTTGTTTTCACTAGAAACCTACATATTGGCGTGGTGTTTCTGTTCCTATCAATATTCCGATCGAATATGGAGGGAAAATGATGATGTCTTTGGATATGAATCGATCAATAGGAACAGAATGTTTGAATTTACCAGAAAAACAGGACGTTTCCGACCATTGTACTTACACTTAGTTATTGCCTTCCCAATGGATGTTGGAATGTTCATCAATTTCGTCTAAAAGACTTCAGCCCATATATACATAAATTACTCCACGATTTCTTTTGAGTTAAAACGAGAAAAGGTAAATTAAATCTAATTTTCGTTCCTGATTTCATCTTTTTGGTACGGAGACGAATAAATTCTCACTGTAAGTCGTAAATTTTTTACAATCAGCAGAAAACTTCGCTTCTATTTCATCGTTTCTGAACCATGTCGTTGAGTTGTAATGCAATGCAATTTTAGTTAACGCTCCAGATAAAAAATGTAAAATAAAAATATCTGAAGAATGACATTTTTAAATAAATTAAGCGAGTAAATAGTATTTTTCAATTCCCATATGTGTGCATTGATTAATTAGTAAATAATATATAAAATCTTGAACAAACTTGTAAAATCTGCATAATTTTTGGTGGGGTAAAATATTCAGCGTAGGCATATGAATATTATCTCTGAACCCTACCGTTATTGAATGGCAGATGTTTCTGAATTACGAAAAGTATATGATGTGGTTTTTAGCTCTTACCGTGCTGACTAAATTTCATTTGGCACTTAAGCAATGTGAACATCGTCTGCTTGCCCCACCAGAAGTTCGACTTTTTAACTTCTCTCTCCGCTTAAAACTATCTTCTCTGACTCTTTTAACACAATTAATTAAGACGTAAATTATTTTATGCCGCTCTCAACCATCCTGATAGAACAGGGGCGATGACAAAATTCACACCACTACTTTAATGTCCCGTTTTGCCTCCTGCATATTTGCCTTCATTTTAAATTGCAGTCGAGTTTTCAGAAATTTCAAGTTATCACCTAAATATGCATTATGCAGCCGCAGAATTTGTACCCCGCAGTTGATTTGACAAGTCCCTGGGAGCGAAGCAATTGTCGGTTTATGCATCGGGTCAGACTTTTCAAAATGTCTCGGATTAAATTTCTAGACCCTGCGGTACTTTCCTCCCTAATGCGAAGAAAGAGAGAGAGACTTGCACATTAGCCTTGGAGTACGAACAAAAAAAGAAATACTGTCGACCCACGATAGTTAAATCTCCATATATGTGAAAGTTTTCTCATTTTGTTTCACGTGCAGCAATAGATCAAATGCATATATAATCTATTGCTGCACGTGAAATAAAAAATTGAGAAAACTTTCATATTTCGTCGTGATTTCCATGTAATCGCGTCAACTGTCTACTTCTTTCCTCGACGTCCTCGTTTGCGTTGCACTGGATTCATGCACGAAGAGGAGGAATATATTATCAGACCTGGAAATAAATGAGAGGTCCTCCACTTCCCTGAGGTGTGCGGTCACCTCATGAATCATTCATGACGGGAGTGAATTGACAAATCCCATTTGGAAGAGGGTGGCCTCCTAAGGGATGCACCGCATCCACTCCCCCGCCCCTCCCACCCCACCTCTCAAGCCAGGACCCTCGACATTTCGCGAATTGGTCGAGACGTGGTCACTGATTTGAGGATTTGGAAAGGAATGTCTAGCGCGCATTTTTTTTAGCTAATATAGTTGGCCTATTATTGACGATATTTGATTACACAACATCATCAATCGTATTTCAATCCGAAGGCACACGTCTCCCCCCTCTGTTGATACATATATTTATTTCCCTTTAGTTGTGGCATGAAGAAATTCGTCTCAAATTGTGGCCAATCAATCTCCTTTTCTTGACCCAGCTTTCATATTGGTCATCCTCCTCTATTTTCCTGTATATTTCTTTCTACATTTCTAGCTTTAATCCTCCACTTGATCTTCAGCGTCAGCCTCCATTACAAGGTTTCGAAGTATTTTATTCTCCTTTCGTTTGCTTTTCCTATTAACCATCAGTCTGATTTGTGGGATGTAGAATTTCATTCATCACCTTCCTCATTGTTGTTAGCTAATTTTTGCGTATGCCATGAAAAATTATTGATAGATCAGCAGAGAGAACCTGGTAGCGGGTTCAAATGCTTTTGCGATAATTTCAGCCCATTATTTCAAATAATTACAATTCAATCAGAAGATTTGTGTCATCGGCGAGGGTAGGGTCTACTGATAAAATTGCTCATGTAAAGCGTAAATTTTACAACTTTTGGGTGTGGAGACATATCTTTTTGTGTCCTGTTAATTCCCAAATAAAGTTATTTCTCAGTTAACGGTGCTGTTCGAGTGAAGTTGGGAGTGTTCATAGCCTGAGCGTGGTTTTGAAACGCAGACCTTCTAGTTATCCAGACACAGTCCATCATCCTTCGTCACTACATCATGTAGCATAAGAATAAGAATTGAATTCCAATGAAATGCTCTACCATTACGATTGAAAATATCTAGGGTTAGTGTACTACTGAAGAAAAACGAGTACATTTAAGTTGATCTAGGACCATTGGTAGAATTACTTTTTTCGACCTTGACTGCTTTGCACATCATCACCAAATCCCACGTTTGTTTGACTTTCTCTTGACCACATCCCACTCTATTTTCTTAGATGTGCTTCTAAGTTCCATTATCTTTCTCTCTATTATATCTTAGTCTTAAATTCTAGGTAATCTTTATCACATCCTCCCTTAGTCCATTTTATCTTAATCCTTCCCCATTTTTAATGTCTTCTTTTGGTTTCCCAATCAAATTTCTAGACAGCTACTTATCACCAGCCAATTGAACAATTCGTCCTTTCAATAAAATATCTATCCTAATCTTCTTTGATTGTCTGCTTCTTCCTACTGTCTTCAGCCTACTGAATAGTCCACACACTACTTCTCAAAACCACTTCGTCCCGCGCCTTCATCCTCTTGACTTAAACCCTATTTCTGATCAATGGTACAGGTATATAAAGAAGATCGTACATAAAGTTTTGCTAAGCACGATTGTAACAATAACAGAAATTTCCCTCATCCTCATTCTGTTTTAGCTTTGCTTTCATTTCCTCGTTTCTGATTTTCTGGCCTCGGGTCTTTACTAACTACCAACCTGTGCAGGCATACTATATTTTTTCCGCATTTTTTATCGAGATATAAAAGAGATACCGTGCCATTATTTTTCTTATTAGGTAATGTACCTGTTAAGGTAGGTTTTGGATGGACACAACTACTAAATAAGTATTTTGTGACTCCTAACCAAACACATTCCAGCAAGCTACTCTACATCAAATCCTTCTTCATCTCTGTGTACTTCCTTCCTCCCTTCATCCCGTCCAACATCCCTATCCTGTTCCTGCCCTTTCCTCGTTTGCCTAACATCCCCTCTATTACAATCTTTAACATCGCACTGCCGATGAATGCGTCCTTCATCCATTTTTCCTGCCTCCTTATGATTTCTCCCAACTATCCCTTCTCCTCATCCACTAAACCTAGCACTTCCTCCATTTGTTTTCCTTTCGTTAAATATAACCTTCTCCATCCTTATCCTCCATACTCCGCGTTATGTTTAACGAAATAAACCGTGCGTTTCGGTCACGAATCTCAGGTTCTTCGTTTTGAAGTGAGGACCTTTGAGTTTTGTGTGTAATTTAATGTCAATGTGGTGAATTCATGTAAGCTATGTCCATGGATGTCCAACCTGAGCGGTCAAAAAAAACGGTTTTCATGAGCAAACCTAAGCCCATCCATGCTTTACAAGTGTTTATTTTGTGAATGAATTGTGGGAGAACGTATTGAATGTTCCGGCATGTCGTTTGTTTAGCTAGGTCCGGTGGCGGTCATTCCTGGGAACCAATATTTTTGATCACACTACCGGCATCTTCATGATCTCCCCGAGGGAAAAAATTGAAAAAGGGAAGAAAGATGGTATAAATCGCCGTGCCAACCCTAGAGCTGCACCGAAATGCCGGAAACCCCCTCCCCCAGTCGGTTCAAGCCACCCTTCTAGTTTCCTCAACCCTTCCTCCCCCCCCCCCAACCCACCATATTTTACCCCAAGGCGACCAAGACCCTTCTCCAAACCCCAATATCCATTGCCCATTGCCGATTTCCCCTGGTAGCGACGAAACATTCCACCCGGTCCACGCTCGTGTGCGCACCAAAGTCCCTTCTGATGCGTTCTTTCTTCCTTCCCTCGCCACAGTTTCCCAACCCCCTCACCGCGATAGTAACGGAGCGGCTTCTTTTATCATCATCATCTTGGTCAACATCCCAGCCCTTGGAGGAGAACCCTTTAATGTAAACGCGGTCAGGGGAGGGGGAAGTTGAGGAGGGTTGGTGTGCGTGCATTCGCTGGTGAGGGGAGAGGGTGGTGCTGGTGAGGGGAGAGGGTGGTGCTGGGAGGGTCCGCGGGAATCACGCTTTTGGGCGGTTCCTAGGGGGGGTGGGGTCTCCCCCCATCGATTTGGAGAACTGCAGTCTCGCGAAAGCTCCCCCTCCCCCCATCCCATTACCCCTCCACTCCTCCTCCGCCCCCCCGCCCTCAATTCAATTCCATTTCTTTCACTGGTGCACGAGAGGCATGGGAGCGCGTGCGTGCGTTTGCAGCGTGGCGCCACGGTCGCCCATGTCGGCGGTCGCTTTTTGATCCGCATCCACTCCCATGTCGAGGCGGTAGTGAGCACCGTGATGGGAAGTGAGCGATCGGAAAACTTTTTAAAAATAAATCTGGTGCCCCGTGTCGAATTAATTTCCGATGTTTCTCTCCGTCCATTCGCGTTCGAGAGCATTTGTAAAACAAATTTTAAAAAGATAGGGCACGCCAATCTTCGTCGTGGGACGAAATCGAAGTGCGTTTCAATGCGGTAAATACTGCGTGCTCTAGGACGAGTGCACATGTTTCCTTTTTTTTATTAATGTCGGAGATTAATCAGGTTGCGGAAAGCATTCGGGAAACTTTGGTGCTTTTTGTTACAACTTGCCAATCTCGCTCATCATTCTCTCTAGCCTCGAGCGTTAGTTAAAATGGATGGAGACTTGGAATTTCGAACCCAAGTCTCTCTCCCTCCTGGTCATTCCAATTAAAAGTTATGGCTGTATTGAATAATATTTCAAATATCTCAACCTTTTTCAAGCTCACTGGTATTATTTTCATTTTGCTCTGCTGTTCGTTATCGAATGTTTGTTCTCGAAATATTGCCTCAGGGCTGATGAGTCACATGTATTATCATTTTCCGTTTTTTTAGGCATTGAAATCATTGGTATTCAACGTTTAAATTTCCCTTTATGTTAATTTGTACTTTGGGCTTGGTGGTCTTGGTGGTCTAGTGGATAGCGTCGGGATACTGATCTGGAGAGCTTGGCTTCGATTCCGCCCGTGCTCAACCTCAACTTCACTGAAGCTCGGTGATATTTCGTGTAATAGATCTTTCACAGAAGCCATAGGTGGCTTAGGAGCATAATCTAGGGTGTGAATTTTACGCGCCGTTCGTTTACCCCCACCTGTCAAACCACCTTTCGGGTGGTTTACACTCAGTACATTTTTCTTATTTCTAAATCCTGCTGGTAGTACTTGCACTTCAAGCTATGTGCTAACTTTTCAATTTTTGGCACCCGCAACTGGTTGCGGCAATCATTTCATCTCAATGAAAACATTTCCCACGCAGTCAGTAGGAAGTAAATTGCGAAAATGTTTTATTGTGAAGGACTCTTTTCCGTTGGACGCTGCTGCCTTTCCCCTCATTGGGATTCATGGTGAACTTAAATTCCTTTTTTTTTAAGTATTTTTTGGTTATTTAAAGGAGAGCGGTGAGCGATTGAGCACGAATTTTTCGTGAGCGAACCCGGGGACTATTTCTGCAGTGATAATGTCATGAAACATCGAAATTGGTGTATGGTAGGGATGATAAATTCTGGGAACAGTTCAACAGTGTTCTATGCCACGTTTCGACACAAATGCGACACCATTGCAGAATCTTTTGGGAACGAGGTAAAAATGTTGTCACATCTCATCCTGAAATTCCAATTCCTGAAATTCCATTTCCTGAAATAACCCCGCGAAATAAAGCGTGGCAAATGAAGCACAGGGTTATTCTGGCCGTGGGCTCTCCATTCTGAAGTCAGTTGGAGTGGCAGGGGTGGTGGCTCCACGTTCATTTTGAGATTCGCCAATGCCGCGCACTCAGTCTCCTCCTCAGCCTCATTTACGGGCCCCGCGTTCCAATCACGTTTAGGGTATATGAGTTGGGCACGCCAATTAGGCGATCGTCACAAAATCCATTAATGACCGCCCAAACTTACCATGCTAATCTGAAAGCATTAACGACCATTCAGGTTCGCGCTTAATGTGAATTGAAGGAGTTACCTCGTCATAGGGCGATAAATGCACGAGTAGCAGTTGTGGGATCTTCCGGAATTTTATATGGAAAAGCTATCTGCCAAAATTTACTGGAGAAAAGTTTAAAAAAAAAATGCGGAGTGCAAAGTTTTTTTTGTTCGTTGTCAACAGCAAAAGAGAGTATACCTCTACATCTCCCCCGTCTTCTCAATCAATAGTTATTTTTATTTTAGCGTACATTATTATTCATGGTTTGTGAGTGATTTCGAAATGTTTCCTTGAACTTTTTTCAAGTTTCCACATAAAATATTATCGTACATAATTTCCCATTCATTTCACATGCTGTTTGTTAAAAACCAATTTTAACACAGTAATGATGCGTTAACACAAAAAAAGCAAGTTTCCAATGTGCTCAGGTATGGGTGCTTAACTTCAGTGAGATAACTAGGACATCAGTTTACAATAGTTACATTTTTTCTGAGTCGCGTAAAATACCAGTTTTAGCCGTACAAGGTTTCGCGTCGGTGGTAATTTTACATCATTCGTGTGTAGTGAGTTTAATTTAGTTATGGTTGCGTATCGTTCGAAGGAAGAGCGAGTTCCTAAAAATGTCGCTCACAGTGTCTCTTATTTTATCTCGGTGGTCGAATTGAACACTGCAATTTATATTTTTGTGCCATAATAATTGCCTCTGTCGCAATAAATCTCAAGTGTCTTGTACCTTTATAAAAGTCTTTTAAGTCTTGCTGCTCGCTTTGAGAATCGAGAAACTCCTTATTTAATTCTTCCTGCATACCCGTCGAGCTTACTTTCTTCTCGTAGCAATTTTAACCAACCTAGTGCATTTTTTTCCTCAGCTTATCTAATTCTTTAATTGATCTTTTCGACTATTACATTGACTGCAGTGCCGCTTTTCAATGACTTTACATTAATATCCAGTGCAAAGTTAGCTTGTCGTTAATTTTAAGCTATCGATAGTTTTCATGAAGTAAATATCGAGTAATAAATTAAAACTCGATCGTCGCTATTGATGGTAAGGGAACGTTATGTGAACCTAATTTAAAATTCAATTTGATTCGAAGTTGTTTATTTAACCGGTGCATGCACTCTATGGTAGCCCGGGTACGACTGGACGAGTGTCATCCCCGTCCGGTGGCTCCTCTACATTCGAAATTATCACATAAATCGGTGATATTAGGAGGTGTCCGCGGCGTGGCCATGGCTGACTCTTTAGCGCCGCGGCTCCACACAGCATTAAATGGGCACTCGACGTCGGACGTATGCCCACCTATGTCGTGAGCCCATTATCTTTTGGGAGTACGTGCGCGCACACCACTCGTGTGTCAAGGATGGAGAAGAATGCCGCCCGCTTCAAACGCAACCGTCACGTCCTGCCACTTTGATAAAATCGAGAGAGATTCATCGGGGAGGGCGAATGTGTTGGTATTTTGTAAAATCGAGAGGGATGATATTTTGTTTTTGTTCTGTCCGTTTCATCATAAGGGTACTGGTGAAATTGTTCACGGACGCATAGGTGCGAAAGGAGTAAGGCGATTCGCGTATTGCCCCGCGAATCCCATGAAGGGAAAAGGGTTTATATTTTAGTTCATTAATGTTTTGACAGTTTGCCAAGCGTCAGTCTCCCGCCTTTACTCTCTCTTTTGAAAATCCAGGTGGTCCACGGGGGACGAGCGGAAACCTACGACGCACATCTCTCTGGTTGATGGGAGACATTTCTTTTCATGCGTCAAAGCGTCGTGTTTGCATCACGGGGGGTCCAAATTTCCGTCCGCATCACTCACGTGGAGCGTGTTATTTGTCAAAGAAGAAATAGCCCTCAAAACATTGGGATTCGTTGGATACGATTCCCTGGAGGGTATTTTAATCGAATTTGATGGAGACGCGGTTTACTTGATTTACCTTGTTAGCTATTTATTTACAATATTATTGCAATTATTATTTTATTATTACATAGAATCTTGCAAAGCACCGCCAGGGTGTGTGGCAGGAGTGATTACGCACCAGACTACTTTTGACCCAAAATATTTATCCCCCCTCGGTCGGTCGGATAACGTTATTCTGATCCCTGTTATTCTGTTTGTGGGAAAAATATGATCTAAAATCCATCTGTTCTACCCTTAATATCTCTATTTTACTTTACATGATCTCTCCTACCGTAGTAAGATGGGGTTAATAGTGCATTGTAAACAACATCGCTGAAGATTCCACCTCCCAATTAATGTAAGCGATTGAATCTGTAATTTAACCATCGCTCCCAACCTAATTCCTCTAATGATCTGGATAGACTGCAAAGTTTGTCATAACAGTTTTACAAATCTAGCTCCTCTACAGTGCACGCGACAAAATTCGGAAATAAATCCAACTTCATGAGGATCCCATATCGAAGCAGGATATCTAAATCAGGTATAGCTAGCGAAATATAACATTTCTCTTTAACATTTTCGACAAATTTCCCTAATACTCTTCTAATAAATCGTAATTTTAGGTCTACACCAGGTGAAAACTTTTGGCACACACAGTACACAATCTCATTGTCTTTTTACGTCAAATTACTTGAGCTGTGAGGATTGTGTTTTCAATAATGTTAGAGGGCAGGGTTTCATTAATTTTCTGCTAATCGATTCCGCTCACATTCCATCAAATAAGGTAAGTTTGATTGTAACACTTGGGGTTTGTGTGCCACCTGATGTGGTCTATCTGCAAATGTTCCTTTAAATAATAACAATAATAAAAGTGAATATTCGAAGTGTGACCGCAAAATAAAGGGTGAGTGTTTCCAATTTAATTGAGCAGCAGGGGCGCATCCTTTTTCGACTCCATTTTAAATTCGCAATCCGATTAATTTCCACTGTTCCCAGTTTATTTCTAACGCTTGAGATTTTTTGCAGAATCATATGTGAAGAAAGAATGTTTAACGTTTCGGGTGTTACATGAGCATATACTTATTCCAAAGCAATTTCCTCTCCAAAATTCATCAATCCTCACCAGTCACCAAGAATTAACATCTCTTCGACGATTAATGGATCAAGTCCAACTCGGAATCCCTAAATCCGTTCTGAAACAAATTTATCGAATAGCTTTTTGTGCAGCCCTGTTGGTTGCCAACGAAAGCGGTTTCGCCTTTATGTCCAATCACTCATATCAATCGCATGGTGAACAGATACCCATATTTCAAGACCGATGATGTAATAATTCTTTATAATCCCTAAGAAGAACTTTGGATTGGGTACTAATCCCGATGTGACACCGCCAGACTTCTTTTTTTTCCTATGAATTAAAAGGAACTTGAAAGGAAACCATTTTGGAACGATTGATACCGCCAAAAGTCCGTGAAGTGCCTTAACACGCTTCGTGTCTACGTCTTCCGGGAAGCGTTCCACGATTGGCAGAGGAACTAGCATGGGCGTGTTTATGCGCAATGGTACTATTTTGAAGAAAATCAGTAATTAGAACTTATGTCTGCAATATAATTGTGCCCGGATTAATTCCACTAATTTTTGGGGCGGATCATGTATGTCGAATTTTCAAATAAGGTATTATGGTTTTCGATTGAGTATTATAATATTTGAGTAAAAAGGTGTTTAAAATATATTGTTCTTATAATTTCGCCCGTTGCAATAAACGACGACTCCTAATGTTTAGTCTTTCAAAAATATTTGATTTTTATTCATCAGTAGATTTTTTCGACGGGAAACGATTTTTTGTCTGTAAAAATTACAAACCATTTGAATAAAACATTGGAGAAGCAATGAATACATATTTCGGCACAACTATCTCATCTTGCGCTTGCCTGGCGAATGGAATACGGTTTAATCAGCAATGGAGGAAAGAAATATTTCTCTTGCATCGAAGTGTGTAACTATGTAATACTCAGACGTCTTGAAATAGTTTTTGATTTCCGATCACGCTGTGCATGAAAAATTCTTTTGGGATTTACCTTGAGTTGTGTGAATTTTTATCTGAAGAAATTTCTAGTGTGGTGGAGTATCTCCGTTCCAACCAGGAAAACACGATATGTTTATAATAGCACCCTCTAACGCCCTAATTTCCCCCAGTTCTCCTCCGCACTCTGCCTTTAGCGGGAGGGAGTTTGTTGGGGAGATGCGTAATATGTATTTTACTCCGAATTAATGGCCTTCTTAAACCAAATTTTCAAGAAAAATTATGTTTATGTTCCTCTCCCGCTGTGGCTGTTTCTCGCCTCTCGTGCGTCGCTATATAACGCCGCGGCAAATATCTCAAGGGCGGATTACGCGGCAAAAGGAAAGAGATGGCCGATCTCACTCCACTCCCGTTGTCGAGGAGATTTCATTTGATTAACGTCTTACCACTTTTCCATTTTTACTTTCCGGGTTGCTCTGACGACTTCCCCAATCCCTTCTCCCCGCACTTTATCCCTTTCGCGAACTTGCAATAAGAGATGTGCCTCAGCTCCCCGGACTTCCATACCTTCTCGTTCTCTTGCAATCCATTGTCTTCTAATTTACGCGCTTCTTCACTCCATCTTTATTTTTTTTACGGAATAGCCCTCAGTCATACCCACCATCTCTACCTTCTCACATTTACCCTTTCCTTATTCCCTCTTTTTTCATTTCCGCACTGCGGATAATAGATCCAGGAATTGCAGCGTCAAAAAAAAGCATATTTTTTGTATAACATATTTTCCGTCCAGAAATAAACAGCAAATTTATCTCATTCTTTTCCGATAGTAAACTTCCGTGAGAGTAAAAAGTCGATGAGTGTTCCCGGAGAAAATTATCGCAAAAATAAAAGAAACCATTGGTTCTGAAATTCTGAGGGGCAGTGAATCAAGACAAACTGAGGGAAAGGACAGCGAGATTTGAGCTTAAAATTCCTAGACCTCGACATCGACAGCGACCCGTATCTCTTACTTTGGCTGAATTGTAAATATTGGTGGTATCATGTCGTTTTCACACCTTTATCTCTGATTCTTCGCCTGGAAGTTTTTGGTCTATCGACATTTGTCTACCTTAGCAAATGTGTATCCTTCGGCGAAGGCGTACGCATTTGTGGATGTGGAAGAGGACTCCAGTATGAAAATCAATCTCGACAGGTGAAGGGAAACAACGAACCTTAGTATTCAACAAGAAATTTGTTTTTTTTTAAAGTTTGAAAAGAAACCGCCTGAGTAAATAACCGAATTAATGGTTTAATAGATTGAGGGTCAATTTACAAATCTTTTACACCGTGCTGAATTAGGTTACTGATATTGTAATTCGGATGTTCGACATTTGATGCGAACTTGGTGCTATGTCCCGAATGAATCGTATTACACCAACTCACTCTCCAGATGTCTTTTGATTTTTGGTCTTTGAGAACACGCTTTTGTTTCGTGTCTTCGGTCGACGCCAGTTCAAACGTTTCAATGCCTGCAAGAATGTCGTAGTCGTCGTGTCAGAGTCCATATTTTTTTCTGCCTAGGAAATTTCTGAAAATTCTGTAGTATTTGAGGCAGTGCTAATTAATGAACGGTTACAGCATTGGACGTGGGAAATCAGGGCAAGGGACTGGTTTTTCGGGGGAACGTGCATAAAAGTTGCTGGTGTTTTGGTGATTCCGCACATTGAACTATGGAGTTGAGAAATTTGAAGTTTTGTAGTTTATTTTCAAATGTCCCCAAATCGTAAACTGTGAGACATCTAAATATTCGGTTGGCTTCTTCGTCCAAGAATACATTTCTTACCGACAGATCAAGAAAACTGGCTTCCGACAAAAATAATACGTACTCCAGCGCCACGACCGGTAGTGTTCTGAAGTACCCCTGATCACATGTGATTGCTAGTTGGGTTCAAGAATCTGGTATAAAATAAGTGTCTTACTTATATCTCTTTTCAGTACCGAAAATCACATTCAACTCATGCGTCGAATACGACAGTTTGAACGATAAGATTTTAACTATCATGGAATCAGCGCTGATTGCAGCCCTGGAATAAGCTGTGCCACCGTTCTATTTCCCACAAAACCACAGTGGTCGTTAAATCGTACCGGTGTAATAGTATTGTCCCACGGCAGTTTATCAGCCGATATTTGAATCCGGGGCCCTCAGTTAAAAAGAAAAGCCTTTTTTCCACTACGCTATCTCGTAAATGATGATTGTAGAAATAAAATGATTTCTTAAACTAATTAAAGAAGCGCAGTTGCATAGCATACCATGTACTATTGTCGCATGTGCTCTCGGATTTATAGCACCCTCTCAAATATCCCTGCGGAGGGAATCCCTTGACTGGGGTGAGTGGGTGAGAATGGCCTTCAGGGTTTTCCACCGCTGGGAAGCATCTCAGATTCACTAATTCGGGATCAGCCCACTTTACTCCTTCGCGGGATTACTTTTGAACGCGTTTTATCCGGCGGAATTTTCACACCTTGGAGCGGTTTGTCAAACCGGCTCAGCCATAGCGATGGTACCCTTCAAACACTCTTAGCCTTCATAAATGATATCAAAATGAGTTTTTCCCGGCTTATATCTTTCTTTCTGAAGAATTTTCTGAGAAAACCGGGTTGAGAAATTGAACGACGCTTCGGTATCATGACAGATTGCGATACTTTCACTTCACTCTAAAGACGTTGGCAGTAACAACTATTGAAACTTCAGCGTGTAACTTCTTGAACGCGTCGAGGACCGGAGAACTCATAATCTAACCATGAGAAATCATCACTAAATATTTTTGTAAATATATTTTTTAAATATGTAAAATTGATATAAATGGTTTATATTTGGACTGATTACCCTGACAAGTGTAATCAGGTCGTGTAATTTTATGATCCCGATAAATGTTCTTTTCCGCTTGCGCCTCTAATTTTGAAAAATATGTTCCCAACACCGGCACACCTTATCCGTCAACTATTTTTAAAGCTCACAGCCGAGAAGGAATATATCAGGGAATGGATAGAGGCAAAGATACTCCCTATCGTCCTTCAAGACATATGTACTTCCATTGATGAGATGAAAGAGAAGTTCAAAAGAGGAGTAGAGGTTCAAGGTTTTAGCAATTCCCATGTTGAGATATTCGATTGAGATTTCTCTCATATCCAGATTAATCTGAGAGGATGTTGATGACAATGGAAGAATACAAATAATGACGTGTATATTCATTTATGAAAACTAACGTTCTCAACCCGAAGGTCAGTGTAAAAGGTGGGGTAGTGCTAAGCCTAACGGGGCGTGAAATTCACGCATTAGGGTAGGGGACTAGTTCCTTTCCATGTGCCGCCTTTGGTTTAATAGTAAAATCCGCGAAAAATAAAAACTTGGGGGAAGCCGAGGGTGCCCAAAGGCGTCCCCTGGAGTGGAACTAGGGACCTCCGATCAACAGCCCAGTGCTCTACCCACTGGACTGTCACGTTCCCCTGTAGTTATATATTATATATATATACTAGTATACTACTATACTAGTATACTATATATACTACTATATATAGTATATATATATATATATATATATATATATATATATATATATAATTTCTTCGAAGTAACACGGAAGTGTTGAATAAAAAACTTAGACAGTAACACACAGCACGAGAACACATAAAAAGAACACTCACAATAATATCTTGATAATTTCGACGGACTCGAGCTCCGTCTTCTTCGGAAGATAAGATATGACTCATATGACTCATGAGTCATATCTTATCTTCCGAAGAAGACGGAGCTCGAGTCCGTCGAAATTATCAAGATATTATTGTGAGTGTTCTTTTTATGTGTTCTCGTGCTGTGTGTTACTGCCTAAGTTATATATATAAATAATAAAAAACAAAATTTGAATTAAAGTGATGGATGTAGCGGTAAGGGCCATGTCAAGGTCAAAGTAAAACTAGGGGATGGTCGAAATGGTCGAGTTTTGTTATCCTGGGAGAAGGGTAACCACATGTGAGGTCCGAAACAGAAGACAATAGCAGGATAATTGAGG
The DNA here is from genome assembly GCA_037158775.1 of Hetaerina titia. Taxonomy (NCBI): domain Eukaryota; kingdom Metazoa; phylum Arthropoda; class Insecta; order Odonata; family Calopterygidae; genus Hetaerina; species Hetaerina titia. The sequence continues at coordinate 81,176,583 of CM073776.1, read as the reverse complement.
GCCAGAGCCATTTCCTTATTAAGGAGCGTCTGACCAATGGAAGTATAGGGGTGGATATAAGGCAGTGGCAGTAGTTTATACGGGAAGACGACGGACAGGCGATGTCATTTGGGCCATTGGCGATAGGTGGGTAATTTAGTAGGGATATGATGTTCAGGGAAGGGTGAAGAGATACCCGGACTCTTAGTGAAAGGCGCCAAGAGGTGTACGGTTTAATATCCCATCTAATTGACGACCTACTCACTTAAAGTTCTCTCCGAATAGTACTGAAAGCAGGCATTTGGATACCACTGTAAAATCCTGCCATATCTGTGATTCGAACCCTGGCCCTCGGGGTGGGGAGCCAGTGCATTAGAAAATGCACCAATTTCGACGTCTGTGTCTTAAGCATAGCGTTTTATGTGTGCGACACGCAGAGGACAAGAGAAAACTGGAAGGGTTTGAAATGTTGTATATCAGGAGAATGGATAAAATAAGCTGGGTAGATTAGTCCAAAACAGCAGAAGCAGGCAACAGCTAGCCTTTGGTACAAAGTATTTCACCGTGATACAGCGTCATTAAATTCCAGATTAGGCTTCTAAACCAAGGTAGAACGCAATGTACGAGAGACATTCGTACAAAATGAGACATTATTTGCAACAATTTTTGAGTGTAAAATCATTCGCCTTGACCGGGATTCGAACCCGGATCCCTCGATATTCGGCCGATTGCTTTAGCCAGTTAAACTATCGAGGTATCCTCATCCACTCTGTAATTTTGGGTTTCAGTTTAAAAATTTCAGAGTGTAAGATGCCGCCTCGATAGCTTAACTGGCTAAAGCAGTCTGCCGGACATCTAAGGATCGGGTTCGACTCCCGGTCAAGGCGAATGATTTTAACACTCTGAAATTGTGGCATTGAAATGCATATTAGCGGATGACTCCGTTAAAATTACTGTTGCGGCATCTCCCGCAGTTTCTTTGAGACGTGTTCTGTAGAAAGGTACGCTGTTCCTTCCAATGAAATAAATGCATACAGCCTTCACGAAGTAAAACATGAACCAATAAAGTTCAATGTTAGATAAGGTCTCAGTGAGGGATTTTTGAGCAAAGGAAAGGGAAGTCGGTGGAATGCAGTGTTTAGGAGAAGAATTAGAATGAAACACCAAGGTCTTCTTCTAATAATAATTGAAGGGTTGGCACAAGGGAAAGCCTCAGCCTTTCGACCTAGAAAGCAATCACTGCATCAGCCAAATAACTGAAGATATTGATTGTCAATCCTACATGTAGAAAAAGAGATCGTCTTAGAAAATGTAATGTTTGGCGAGCTGCGCCCATTAAAACATGAGGTTGAGGACTAAAAGAGGGAAACCCAGTGAAAATACGCGAATGGTCGCCAGTATTTCATGTCATCGTAAGAAGCTGGTAACGTTCAAAACATGCAGGTCCTGGGGAATTTCATACCATCGTAAGAAGCTGGTAATGAACAAAGCATGCAGGTCCTGGGGCAGGGATGGGGCAGATAATATTGCCCTACGTGGGAACGTATTCTTATTTTCAACTAATTTAATTGGAAGGTAGCACTATCGTTAATACTATATTCTTTTAAACGAGATCTTGGTTATTCTCTATTTCACCGAACGAAGGAAAAAGTATGGCGGTCATGGAACAGCTCCTTGGATTCCTCTCTAGCCGGAGATGCGCTTTGGCGTCATTTACTCAAGCCTACGTCCAAAGAGTATTCCAAAAGTTTTAGGATGAGTTCGTATGGAAACATCGGCGGAAATTCCGGGGAAAAAATTCACATGGCTGTACGATATCGCCGTCCGTCGTTGTCTCAATTATCAGAAAAGTAGTCTAATCGGAAAATGCGGAGGTAACTCGGAAGTTTCGAGTGGCGAGATATGCACGGCGTGGGCATCGACACGCGCCGACTCGGGCCCACATGCTTGGCCACTATTTGAGAAAAATACAGTCAAGAGCGTGTTCGGTTCTCTTCTTCCACAAACTTAAACACGTGCTTCCTTTCATTTCTGTGAATTCCACGGGTAAAAATTTTGAATTTCCACCAACCTTGCGTGGTTTCCCTTTAGCACGCTTTTCTGGTCCACGTGTCGTTAATGGGCAGATTATCGGAAACAATGGCGTCAGCAGTAAGAGACACTTAAATAGGGAAATTTCATTCAGCTAACATTCCCCGCCCCTTGTACAGCTTTCTTTCTAAATGGGTTAGCTATTCAGCTACTCAGTTGTTCGGTCAATTGATAATTTGTTTTCTTTTACCACATGGCTATCTTTTTTTAGAATACTCAGGATAATTTTTGTAAGAAAACATGGTTCAGAAATGTCAGAAATGAAACAGAGCATTAAAAATCATCAAAGAATGCAGTGCGCCTATCGCCAACTGAAATGAAATTTGTGAACAATCTCCTGGCGACTCGTAGCACTTTTTGTATTTTGAGCGAAGGAAATTGTAATCTTTTTTACCGCTTTTTTAATAAACGCAACTTCGAGCCTTGTTGTCTCTATTTTATTTTCAGTAATTTCTTAATGAAAAACGACTGTGTACCTATAACTCTAGAATGCCTGTGCTGATTTGCACAATTCCTTCGACAGCCCGTTACTCAATGTCCCATTTCACAAATGGATAACTTTATTTCAGACATTCCCGATTTCCTAATACGAATTTAACATTTATCATTGACCATGAGAATAGTAAAAAAATATGATCGAGTCCTCTTACAATGTATGGAATACATTGGAGACTGAAAATTTTGAAAATTCCCCCTCAATCGAAAATTACACGACAATAATTTTCCTTTGCACATATCTCTTTAAAATATCTGTCCCAAGTAATTTAAGTACATAAATTAATATCACCTGCATGGAGGTTAAAAGAAAATCAACGTAGAATTATTGAGAGAAATTAAAGAGGAAAGTAATTTAATAAAAGAGATGGAGAAAAGTATAATTAAATTTGTTGGACATGTTTTCAGACAGTACAACTTCCTGGAAAACATAATGGAGGGGAAAATATTAGGGAAACAAGGAAGAGAAAGGCCAAGAAATAAATTAATAGATGATGTAAAAAGTACTATGACAGTAACAACATACAATGAACGGAAAAGAACGGCAATGGAGTGAGACCAATGGCTGCAACTACAAGGTTCCGCCTTCAGAAGATGATGATGACATAGAAGTCAATGCACGCTACATTTTTTTAAGCTTAGATCACCGGCATTGTAACACGGATATTTCAGTGGAACATAATGCATTTCCAGTCTTCGTCCAGTCGCTGACAGACCACGAAGGTATCGCTTTCTGAAAAAAATAGCATTGAAGTTTCAATTGGGTATTAAAGAAAAAATAGGAATGTAATTTTTTAAGAGGTTTTATACCTTGAAATAATTTAAAATTTTTCCTCTATACTTGTTGTTCATAAATTTTAATTTTCGTTGAAATTGCTGCAACTCCTGCATTATATATGCACTGTAATAACCCATTTAGTATATTAATATTGAAAAATAGAGCATTTAGATAGAATGTAAACAATGTAAACTGAGCCTAAATGCAGTCATTACCAATAACTTTGTATGTATTCCTAACATACAGGGTACTTTCCAAAAGTAATGCAATTGAATTTCCCGCGCCGCTCCAATTGGTTTTAGTGGGATCGAAATACTTGGAGTAGGTGGGGGGACGCTAAGCTTTGCCGCGAAACCGGTCTCAGTGCTCTCCAGGCTGTGGAAGCGGCAGGACGTCAGTTATTGTAAACCTCTGCGCGCCGACCGTGTCACGAAAGACCAACCAAGCGGAATGAACCTGATTATTTGGACGTCATTCCTGGTGATGAAAACTGGGTTTTTGAGTACGACCCATAAACAATATGCCAAAGCTCTGAGTGGTAGGCCGACCAGTCCCCCAAGCCCAAAAAGACAAGAATAAGTAAATCGAAAGTGAAAACAATGCTCATTGTCTTTTTCGACAGTAAAGGAGTTGTTCATGAGGAGTTTGTTCCTGTTTCCTAAGGAGACAGTTAACGCTGCCTACCACGCGGTTGTGCTGGAAAAGACTCCGAAAAAGGGTCATCAGGACGAGAAAGATACATCTCCGCTACTTGGCAACTCCATCACGACAACACGCCTTGGCACAACGCGCCACGAGTCCGCGAGTTCCAGGCCAAAAACCAGGTGCCAACATTGCCCAACCCCCCCTATAGTCCTGACGTCGCCCAAGCAGACTTTAATTTTGTTCCCTCGGACTAAGGCAGCCCTGAAAGGAACCCGTTTTTCGTCCATAGAAGAGATCCAATCCTGTAGTATTTCGAAGCGCACGTTTCCCCCTTAGGGTATTATGTTAATTTATTCCCTTAGAAAGAGAGGTAGCAGCACGATCGTGAGTAGTGACGTGCTTGAAGATTTGTTATAAGGCATTTTAAAAATTTCTTGCTGATCGGATGTCGTTAGAATCATTTCGTATGTTGATGGCACTTGGGAGTAGATGTTACTTGTTAAATTTCGAATCAAATTCAGGCCCGCTGGGGAAAAGAGCTAGCGTACAATAAAAAGAGAACCTAACTCACCCTTTTTGGCCCCACCCCCACCTCTAAGCCTGCCTCTTCCGAAAGCGTCTCTCTCCGTGCGCCCCAGTTATAATTCTCATCTACCCCTTCTATCCCCTTCCCCTCCTTCTTCCCCACCTCCCATTCACTCCGCCCCATGTTTGCCAACCCGCTCCGTATTTGCCCCTTCAACCGTAGCCCGTCTCCACCACGCCCCGCCATTCTTTTGCTGGTTTTGGGTTTCCTTGTTTACTTCGCGACGTAATTCCCTTTTTCGTTCCCCAGCTCCCTTCAGCCCACTCATGCGAACGCAAACGCACACTCTGATTACGCAACTTTTTTTGTTTGCCCCTCCCCCTGGAGTCGGTTCTCTTTTTACATGCGAATTTTGTGTTTTTGTTATTAACGTCGTCGACTTCTTTTTACAAAAAAAAACGAAGCGTACGAATCCGCGCTGTGGTGTTGTTTTGTTTATTCTTCCGGAATTGACCATCGTGAAAACCGCGAATGTTCCCTACCGGATGGAATCAGGGATTAAGACTGGAAAGGTAACTGTTAAAAAAATACGCCAGCGTCTTAAAAAGTGTGTGGTAGTCAGGAAATCGTAAATGTAGTCCAGAAATTCAATCCGGAAATCTGTTTTTAACTGATGTGCTTGCGAACGGTTAGCCTAGGTAAATCAGTTTCAATGTGTCATTTTTTTATTAAGTTTTATATGCCATCCCCAAGCTTATTTACCTTAATGTCACTTGAAGGTGTGTGATAGGATAGGTTAAGATACTAGCATTTTTTTGCAGACCTAGTTTGTGTCCGCAATAGGATTGTCATGTTAGAATGAGATATTTCAGTCATTCCTATCTGGGGACTAAATGGGTACACGTATTTCTTTTCCAAGTAACCGGCTTATTTTTGTGCTTTGGTTGTAGCTTTTTTAGTTTTGGATTTTATTATATTTGGTGTGTCAGGGTGTCTTGTGAGGCGAGGCTAAGAAAAATAGGTGTGTCTATGTTAGTGTCCACCCAAAACCTACTGTAAAAGGTAGAATGCCAAATAATAATAAACTTAAAATTAAATAGAGATATTCATGGTTGAAGATGTCTTATTTTCTCTGCGAATTTCGTTAATCTTAATGGTGCTACTTTTTCCATAGATAGTTATTTTATAAAAGATGCCTCTAGACAATGTGTTAAAATATTGTATATTGAAACATAAAACAGTGTGTAATACGTTTTTTCAACTGGCGTGACTGATATAATAGCATGACAATTGGATTTCAACGACAGGATTGATTAATTAAAATTGGCAATTTTCCACAAAAATTTTTGTGGAAAATTGCCAATTTTAATTAGTCATGATATTCCACCATATCACGGCTGAAACGTCTCTTTTTATTAACAGTTTTGTTATTTCCTACGAAACTCTTTGATGTTTTTTATAGCGTGGTATGGCAATGTTACAAACATAAATGTTACATTTGGAGTGAACATTGAAACATTTGCTATGTTATAGTGCATTGTATTCAGAATTAAGGCCGTGTTTCACAATTTTTTTCGCAGCTTTGGGGGAGATATTTGATATATTCCGCGCTGGATACTATTTTATTTTACATGCGGGTTTCCTCATTTTCCGATGTACTAGTATTGTGGTATCTTACTGATTCTCTCCAAATTGAACATGAGTGTCCCCTGCATTTCTAAAACCTTGAGTCGTGATTTCTCCGGAGGGGCATATATCCTTGAGTCTTCAGTAACGCGTCAGAATTATTCTTCTTCTCGTGATGCAGATTTCGTATTTTTTCAATTTGTGTTAATTTTTTTTGTCAAATCAAGCGGATCTTATTTCACTGTTATTAAATTCGCTTGACAACATGTTTCCACGTTATATTACATGCAATTTCTGTTCGTTCCAAGCGCCCCACTGAGGCGAAATGTCACCTCGACATTACCATTTCATTAAAGTAACCGCATCCGGTATCATGAAGACTAACTATATGCTCTTAAGCTAGGTCCGCATATTCTTGTAATCTTGTGAGTTCAAGGAACTGGTGGAGGTATTCCATTTCTTTGATTAGTATTGTCGCGTTTTTTTATAAAATAGGATATGTAGGTTATCCAGCGAACTAACCTACCGACAAGCTTCGCAAACTGGAGAAAAATATTCGTATTATATGCATGTACTTAATCCAGGATAACCGTAAAAGATTTCTGGAAAATATTTATGACACGGCTACTAATTCCTGCATGTCTACACATGTATTGAATGTGTAAGTTGTTCATTTGGAGTTACTATTGTATTCCCTCCGTTCTTCTCTGATTACACCGCTCTGAGTGCCCGAGCTATTTTATGCAAATCCTCAACGATGACTGGAGTGTAGTTCTTAGTGCAGGAAAATTGTCTGAATTATTTATCCAACAAGGAAAACGAATACGAAGATTAACCTAATGTGAAGTATGAATTAGGAGCTCATACTAACTATGGTGGGATATAAATTATTAATAGTAAAAGCAGCGGTGAATAGAATGGGATTATTTTTTTAAGCAAACGTCCCCCAGCTTGGTATATCGTTGGTGTGGCAACGCTTGTTAACACCTGAAGAGACGCGAAACAACATTAATATTCAGCGACGAGTAGCTTAGTCAGTGGATAAAATCCTATGAGCCGGGATTGGATAAACCAAACCCTTATGTAACACGGGTATTAAATTTCTGTATAAGCATTTATAATATTAACGCGATGCAATCCCAAAATAGGGAATGATGCCGAGGTTGGCTTTGCAATCAAAATAATATCCTTCTAATAACCTAAGGTCCGTACGTCATAACATATTAGTTTAAACTCTATAATAATTAAGTTCAAATAAAACCAATTTGAGTTTAACTGTACTTAATCAAGACACTGGTAATACCCCCTTATGATGTAATCAAATACGGGTATTTTTGAGTGAAACCCATTGGGAGTGTTAAAAACAAAACTTTGTTTTTCAAGATATAGTTTGCCCTATCACGACAATCAGAGTAGGAGGCTTATCTTGTTGATAAAGCTGTGGAGTGATAGCAATGAGTTCAAGTATCCATGGAAAATTTGACTCAGAGTTTAACTTTTAATCTCTAACTTAACTCCATCCTTTCCTATCTTATTATTATAGGTGTTGTGATAAATCCAGGATCATTGCAATATGGTCACGGGTGAGAAATAAGTGTTAATCTTGATGACTCAAATTAGGTCAACGTCGGCCATTTGAAAATTGTCGGTATGTGCCAAAGTAACGAATTAAAGGGGAAATTGTATGTTACACAGGGTACTGCCTATACCAAAGGATATTGCATGCATTACGTTGCCTTCAAAATTCACTTAAATTGTAGATCAACTTGATTCCATCTTTGTTCCTAAGAGTATTCAAGGTAATGACTAACTATCTTGAGTTTTTCATATATTATTGCTTTATCTTCATTTAGGCGTTCAATTGTTGATGATTAGATTTTTAGTCAACGATTTGTTACCTTGATTTGGCAGATGGATCGAGGGATATGCCGAAGTGTTTCCGTGTTTGGATAATTCCGTGTTCTGATTGTCGGGTAAATGATCCCCTAATGTTCGCTCTATAATCAATTAAGATTCTTTGTAGGCTAGCGTCCTGATATTGAGATACCTAATCTCATTAATGGGTATTTGTGTTGAAATATTTAGTTACATAACCGTACATACACTATTCTATTAATTGAAGGCACACGAGTCTGTTTCCTTCAAATAACATGGAAAACAATTAATTTATTCTTACAATGCATCGTTAATCAAAACATTTAATTTTTCATGTGTCTCCACGATATTCAAAGATAATTAAATCAGTCTTCATTCAGAACTTCGGTTACATAAGTACCTGCTGTTGACCCAAGATTCACGATATCGCTCAAGAATTACACGAGTAGTTCTTCAGTCGGATCAAACTACGGCATGCGTACGATGTTGAGATTTTGCGGAATTCGGCGAGGTCATGTTGCCCCAAAGCAATTTCTACTTTTCTCTGCTGTTCCTATCGTCCAAGCCTTACATCCGTAGAGAGGCAGACACCATTTATAACTTTTGAAGAATATACTTCCCTATGTCTAGCTTTCTTCTCCATTTCTATTCTGTTATCTATAATTTACCTCTACCATCACTATTGATCCCGGAACTAAAAGTAGCAATAATCTTCCACCAGTTCCAGTGTTTTTTTCCCTAGTCGTAATAGAAGATTGTCTTTCCTTCTTTGACGTCATTAAATTAGTTTGAATGTTGTATCGTAAAGCACTTTTTCCTTTCTTTCTCCATATTGGCTAGTAACCTCGTAGGATTTTCTTTCTTCTCTGCAAATATATATAGTATTTAAGTAGTCGTAGCTATGTCGTTCGCAAACCGCGGCGCACTTATCCTTCCTTCTCCTTGAACACGTACACAACCTATCTAATCTTTTCCTTGATTTAATGTAATACCTTATCAATATACCTACTTCTTCATTATCGACAGAGATAATATACTCCCGTTCTCCTATCTTTATCTTAGCTTTCCTCCTGCTTTCACAGCCTCCAATGACTGATGCCTACTCTTCTCTTGATAGAGCGTATTTCAATTTCCTGTCATTGTAGTTCATTCCAATTTCCTGTAGGACACGAAGTCCACTTTGCCAGAAGAAGGAATACGACATACAGGACGCGCTCCAAGAGTAATGCATTATTTTTTCACAGTAATTTATTGAACAGATTTGTACAAACACTTAAAATTCTTCAAAGTACTGTTCTTGGGCCTCTACACATTTTTTCCAGCGTCTCTGCCACGACCGGTAAGCGCGTTGAAGGGCGTCTTCGTGGACCTCTCGCAAGTTCTTCGTCACGGGTGATTGGATCTCTTCTATGGACGAAAAACGGGTTCCTTTCAGTACTGCCTTGATCCGAGAGAACAAAACGAAGTTGGGTGGGTCGACGTCAGGACTACAGTAGGTGGGGCAGCGTTAGCACCTGGTGTTCGGCCAGAAAGTCGCGGATTCAATAACACGTCGTGGTCGTATGGTTATGGGTCGTCAATCTGATTGCGCTGAAGTTTTCACATTTTTCTGCTTTCAATGGCGGGCGGATTACATTCTTCTTAAAACCCGTCGGTAGTCATACGTATCACATATTTGGTGGCATAGATATCTCAGATTGTTATATACTGATTACTTTTTTGGTTTCGACGTTATGACGTCGTGGACTAAATGTGGAATTCGCATTGTTTTTGTATGAAGCCGGTTTTTGTGACCGGTAGGTGAGAAAGAGCTCTTGGACGAAGAATCCACGCGAAGGTTGAATTTTCATTTGAATTGCATTAGGGATAAATAGGCCCATGCGAATGCCCATGTCTTGATTCAGCAATTTATCGGGCAGCATCGCCAAAGCACCAGTCCTCAAACGTTCTCCTGCGAAATGCTTGTCGGACTTGGAAGCGGTTTACAGTGAGGTCGCCCGAAAACACTAAACAAAAGCGTGTTTACTTGCTTAAAACTCAGAAGGGTAAAGTAAAACGGTCCTAATCGTGTGAAATGGTTCATCCGAGACTAAGCGTCAAGTTCGCAATCGATATAATTTTTTAATCCGAGGATCTGAGGAAATTCGTACACATGTTGAGTTAGGAGACCGACTTCTCCGTACGGTGTGACCCTCGGCCCAGAGCCATCCGTTCCCTGCGGCGGAATCGGACGACACCCTCCCATTCCTTTCTTTCCCCAATCCAAGACTAGACTGGTGTGTACTGACCTCCTGCCACTCACCCTAGTGGTGGCTCGCGGGGTCCTATATATTACTATTATAAGGTAATCCACCGGTTAAGATTGGCTTTGAATGGATAAAACTACCCAATAAAAATTTTGTGATCCTAACAATACACAATCCAGAAACCTACTCTACATCAGGTCCTCTGTGTTCTGTACCGTGTCTGTTCTTCATCTCTGTGTACTTCCTCCCTTTATCCCGTCCAAAATCCCTCTCCTATTCCTGCGCTTTCCCCGTTTGCCTAACATTCTCCCTCCTATTACAGTCTTCAACATCCCACTGCCGATCAATACGACTTTCATTCATTTTTCCTGCCTGCTTAAGATTTCTCCCAACAAATCCCTCTCCTCGCCCAATATACCTAGTACTTCCTCATTTGGTTTTCTTACGCTCCAGGTCATAGTTTTAACGAGTCTTTTCTTAATATTTTTACTCAACGGCCCTGTCATCAACTCCATCCTCCATGTGAAAGCCTTTTTGCTTAGCGCAATTCTTCTCCTTACGTCTCCACTACTTTGACCGTGTTGGCACAAAACACTTCCGAGATACATAAACTGCTCTACCCGTTCTATTTTTTCCTCTCCTATTTTTCTCATCCCAAATTCGTCGCACTGAATTTCTAATTCATTCAGCAATGCTTGCAACCCCTTGGCGGACTGAGCAACTAATGCTTGGTCATCAGCAAACCTAACCGATTTTACGAATTCCCCTCCGACTTTCATTCCTACCTCCAGATCTTCCCATGCCTCTTTAATCATTTCCTCTACATATACGTTGAATAGCACCGGTGACAATGGGCAACCCTGCCTTACACCTCTTCCTAACACTGCCCATCCGGACTCTCCGTTCCCCAATCACACCTGAGCAGTCTGAGACATGTACAGGTTGCGGATCAGTCTCCTGTCCCTCCACTCCATTCCTATTTTCTGCAATACACGCATTAATTTTTCCCAATTCACTCTATCAAACGTTTTTTCGAAATCTACAAAATAGGCAAAAACGTCCTGATTGTATTCTATATTCCTCTCAATTAGTGATCTCATTACTGCAAAGGCATCACGCGTACCTCTTTCCTTCCTAAACCCAAACTGATCATCCCCTAAGTAATCATTTGCCTTACTCTCTATCCTTTTGTTGATGATCCTGAGAATAACTTTAGCTGCCTAGGTTATCAAACTTATTGTTCTGTAATCCTCACATGATTTAGCCTTTACCTTTTTCGGAATAGGAACTAACACTGATCTCACAAAATCTTCCGGCCAGATTCCTTCCTCATAGATGCTACGAATCAGTCCATATAGAGTCTTCCTTCCACATTTTCCTAAATATTTTATTAGTTCCACAAGAATGTCGTCCACCCCCACGGCCTTATTTAATTTAATTGGTCCAATATAAATAAAAAAATAAATAATATCTGTTAACCCTTATAATCTTTACAGCCGCATGCAATTCAGAACTTAGAATTTAGTCTCTTTATCCACCATTATCATCGACATTATCCTCTTATTCTATGAATTCCTGCATTCATTTTTCTTTCATTAAGATTCTTTAAGTACATACTCATGCCATCCCTTCTCTTTGTCTCCGTATTCATAGAGATTTTCATTAAGGGTAAAATTAAATGAAAAGTATTCGTAAATATGAATGACATGTTTGCAGTTCGATGATCGGTCAAGAGGAAGAATAAAGCTCAATAGCAATATGAGCGTACACTTCCCGTAATAGTTCGACCTCAGCGTCATTAAGCATACTCATGGGTTCGTTCGTTTTTCAAGAAATTTACGATATCACCCTTAATTATTTTTATAATCAAGAAAGGGGATGCCCCTCTTTTGGCGGAGAACAATCTGTACCCTTTCTACTTTACTGAAGACGAATCATGGTTTGTTTGAGCTTCTATTTCATCTGAGTTAGCTCAAAGGGGAAAAAATGTTGCATTGTATCTCGGGCATAAAGGAGGAGAGTCCACGCTAATTCTTGTCTTGGGATTTTTTAGAATTTTAATCTAATTATAATTTACCGAGGTTAGTTTTTTTCTTCGCGTCGTTGTCCTCATGCCTTAGGAACGTCCTCCCATCTTTTTTTTTCCAATAGACTTTAGCCACCCGTCTATTCTCCTCTCATGTATCAGTTCGTCCCCACGCGTTCTCCAAACTACGGCACGCACGCCCTCATCCCCCCTCAGCACCACGGGTCTTGTAGCAAGGGATGGCGCATATAGGATGGGGGAGAGTGTACCGCATTGAAAAGGGCACGGGGAGGGGGGAGAGCGGCGGGGGCCAGAGAGGGAGGGAGCCAGAGAATGAATAGTCGCTTTTATGTCTCGAGGGCAAAAAGGGTTAAGAGGGGAAGGGGGCATGCGAGCCGGGACGTGCCGTCAAAGGGGTGGATTCGGCCCGGGTAGGGGTTTGGTGCTTCAAGGGGGGACGGGGGGAAGGGAGAGTAAGGTGTATCGAATTTACATCGCGCCGGCGATGACTGTGGGTGAAGGGGTCGTCCTCTCATTTTTTTTATGAATAAAAAAATAACGCTCGTAAAAAATATGAGTCCCGGAAAAATTTTAACTCCCTCGCTTTCGTTTGTCCGTCATATCCCACTCTGTGCCCCCCCCCCCCCCGAGCGACTGGTTGGATGAGATGAGGCCGGGGATGGTAATTTTTCTCTCTTGGAGTGGAGAGGCAAGGCCGCCTGGCGCATAAATTCATTTTCGTAAATTGGGACTCCGTAATTATTTCAGTAGGAAAATAGGTGGTTTGGGTTCCAACATGGACACTGCTAGGCATTAATCCCGAGGGAAGTACCGCGTTAAAACATTATAGGGAACCACGAGCTATGAGCTTTTGGGGTGTTATTCCCTCACGAGTTGAGTTAATTTTGCATGATGAAATACCTTGCATTACTTTCTTCCGTCTCTTAAACTATACCGAATAATGACGGGAATCGGTCATCGTGGGAAACTCAATGCCGCATTTTTTGCATCACTCAAAATGCTTTAACTGTACAAAAAATATCCTTGGTCCTTTTCCTCTCATTTTATCCGTTTCGCAACTCAATTGCACTCGTTTTCTTCTCGAAACGTCGAATTTTTATCGAAAAACCAGAAATCTCTTTTTAGCAATGTTGCTTTAGAGGTTTCATCGAAATAAAATGAGATGCTTTTGTATGGGATGCGTAAAGATTTGGAGAGATAAGAAGTAACTAGAAATTGAAAATTATTTTTCAACCATTTGACCAGGAGAAAAATGTCGGTTTATGGTATAAACTGCTGAATTCCATGATGAGGGCACATGAAAGAGAAATGAATTACGACGAAATCAAGGAAATATTTCCTTTTATTATCGAAATGAATGCCACACTCGGTATTTATGACATCATCAGAGCTACATCATAAGGTTTTTCTAATAAATTATTAAATATCTTTCTCTTGAACAAAATGTTCATTGATACGTATTTTTATGAAGTTGTCAAAGAAGTAGAATATTAAATTTTGATTCCATGCTTTAGGATGACTGATAAACGTCGAGACTTTAGAGTTATAGTGAATTGATTCATGTTAATATCGGACTCATTTTATTGCACGGAAGGAGTTACCTACTGATAAGCTATTCAGTTTCTTACTGGCACTCGTGAAATATTTCTCTTTTCTGTGAAAGGATACAGTGTTGAAAGTATACAGTGCTCATAATTAATTTTCTTCTTCCCCGACAAATTTATACATCATTCATTTCAATATTTCAATGGGCAACTCTACTCTGAATAATTTTTATTCTTCCTTTAATAAGCTCCATCCTTTTCCGATAACCAGTGTTGCAGGAATTCCGCTGTATTGGGTAATTGAAAACGTAATTTCTTCTGCGAACTCTTGAGCTAATAATTATAACTCAACTACTGCTGAGATGTAGGGAAACGAAATAATTATTGGTTAATCAACCTTTGAGCCAAGACTACTGCCACCGTGTCACTTTTATGAATAGGGTAATTAGGAATGTGGTTACACTGTTTAACCAGACCAAAAGGAAGTTTTATTTCTTGGGTTTTCAGTTGTTGCACTTTCCTTGCTAATTGCCCCAAGTGCCCGTAATTATACCTTAAAAAGATAATGTTTAATATTCCATTCCACAATAGGCAATATGGGCATATACAGCAAAAATATATTTAATATGAAGGAATATCCAAGTTGAAAAACCTAATACGTATTTAACAGATAGATGTAATATTGAATATTAAATATATTTTCCTATCTCTAAAAAAAAGTATAAAACTTAGAATATTACTTTGAGCGTCTTTTTTGAATTTATCGTCCTGAATGGGGAAATCGCGCCTCGATTTAGCATTTTTTCGTTTATAGATTCGTTTGTCAGTAGATAAAATATAAATCAATCTGTTGATTATTAGTTTACAGAGAGCATTCCTGTTTTAGTTTTAATATTAAATATAGCCAGAGTTGCGTAAATCTTTTCGATAAATTTCCGATAGGTAGGGGCGTGAATGAAATATTACTCGGACATAATATTTTTGCAATTAATAAACATTTCTCCTTTCCCATGCGCTTAAAACCTACTGTAGTTGGAATTAGTGAGTATTTTTTTGCAATTGGTACGCTATTAATACGATTGTATCGTGTAGATCATTTTTCAATTATAACTTACATCGTCAATCATTGAAGGTCCGTAACTTGTTGAAATTTGGAATCAACTGTAATTTTATCAGGACAAATTCAATGGAAGTAGTACTTATTTTTACAGTACTTGGAAATTTTCAAGTCCGAACCACTCGAAGGAATCGTCAATTCACGCCTCACCTCAGTCAATTATTGGAGGGACCTCCGCTAAAATATATTGCTATCCCACGTATTCTCTCGAGAAATGGAGTCATAGGGTAACATCTAATTCTATGGACGATGCTGTACGTTGTTCTTCATAAGAAGCGAACATTGGATGCGAAAACATAACTGAAAAACTTCGCTGCTGCCGGAAATCGTGCCCTAGACTGCCATACGGGAACCACCAGCATTTGCCCCTCACCCTTTTTACATATTCCCCGTCTCGGTCTGAAAAGGCCGATTGATGTGTCCTGACTCGGATGGAGCCCCGCGTGTAGCCTTCCCTATCATATCAACACGGGATTATCCTCTCCGAGTGGTGCTACCACTTTCCCCAGCGCCAAGGAGATCCGAAGCCCTTTTTTTGACAGGCAGACGTAAACATGGGTGGGGGAGAGAATTTGGACGGCCGGGAAGAAATTCCGCGGGTGGTTTGTAGTAGGGCCGTGAGACGTTTCGATGCATCATCCAGAGAATCGCAGTCGTCATCATAACGGGTAATCGACCCTATTATAGATCAGCCCTCCCGAATTGCCCCGCTACCCTTCTATCTCTTTTAATTCACAATAGTTTCTTGTGTAGGCGAATTCTATGACACATACGTCATAATTGATCCTCGGCCTTACTCGGTAAATTTTCCCTGATGCTTCCATCAGAAATGCTCTTCAGTCGGCTGTCGTGCCTCGGGATACTTCCTCATGGTTTACCTTTTCGTCATCCATGGACTCTTCACACGATAATATCATCTCCATAATATATATTTACATGTATATTTATTTAACAAAGCACTATGGCTTTATGGCTTTAACATGACACTATGGCTTTTACATTGGCTGACAGGAAATACATATAATATACGAGCACATACGGGTTGAATCCTCGGGGAAGCCTCTGGGAACCCTCAGATTCACAAAAGCTGTGTGAATTTTTTGTGCCAGATCTTCCTTGGAAACCACTTTTGGTAGAGATAGTAAGGTACTGGCCCCCTAGCTGTGAATTTCATCCGCCGGTGGGCTTAGTATAAAGTGACATCTACCCTCACCTATCAAGTCGATCTTTGGTTTGATAACTATGATTTTGTATTGTATTAATGTGATCATTGCCCATTTATTCCCCAGCCTATCAATTTTATTTTAATATTCCTTCTTTGGCTTAACACTTTCACTTCTTTCAATCTTATTTTCTCTGCTTCTTCTATCGTCAATGTCTCAAAACCGTAGAAAAAAGGATCGTTATCATCCACAGGTCTCGTGCCCGGGAAATGAACTGTATCTTCCCCTCATAATAATTCATTTTTTTTCAATAACGACAAGCTCATTCATATTTTTTTGTGGATCGCTTTCTTATTTCTGCACGTGTACTATATGTCATTGGATTGCGATATCACATGCAATGTGGAAGGTGAGTAGGGTACGCGGTGATTCGCTTGGTGATGTGAACACGAAATTTCAAGTGGTATAAATTTTCCTCGGAATGTTATTTCCCAAACATCCGGCCACGATTTTGCCAAGATAACGAAGGGAAAAGGAGCTCTTAAGAATAAAATAGGAACTTATGACATTATCGTTGCTTTTCTCGGGTACTCTGAGTTAAGCCGGTTGGAAAATGCATGTGTCGTTACATTAACTTAACCCATAAAATAAACATCAGAAAGCAGTTGCGAACGTTGTAAAAAATTTATTTAATCATATCAAGAGAAACATGACAGTTGACGACTTATGAAAGATATATTGTCACAAGAAAGATTAATTGTCGATAAGGCTTTGACTTGCCTATTAGCGAAATCAATTTTCGGGTATATTTAATGTATCGAATATTATTTTTTCATTCTGTTTTTACTTCAGTTACAAATGTCAGTTACGTATCATAGAACTGTTAAAATAAATTAACAATATCTCGAACGTAGTCCAACGAGATATCCAATGGGGAAACTAGGAGACGCTAATTCACTTTACGTATGAACTAATCATATTCGAAGAGCTATTAGCGCTATCATAACGGTAGATAGATGGCGGTAGGCTTCAGCGCATTTCCAAAACATTTGTATAGAGTCCCGTAGTTTTCAAAAGATCATAGCAATCCTCGGGACCGTTCAACACGAAAAAACGTAATTGCATTACATATTTCTGTAAAAAAATTATATAATAATATTATTAATTAAAGTTATTAATTAAATCGAGGAGTTTTAAATGTACTGCGACGTGGGACTTTTTGCAATGCGATGCCGTTGATTCACAACGCCGCCTTGGCGGCATATGCACGCTTGGAGCGACGTACTCCATTGTTTCCCTAAGTTCTCAAATTCGAGTACCGACCACTGTCAGGGAAGAAGGAGTGGGTCGCCGTGTTTACTTTGCATGCATGAGGAGAAGACCCTTACCCGTCTGTGTATGTACTCGCACGTGTTGCACTTGCGGCATCGCCCCACGGATCTGGGATGCTGTGCGGGAAATGAAAAAGGGGTTTCAGAAAGCGTATGTACACCACAGAGGGAAAGGAGCCGCTCGGAATAATGTTTACGAAACAGAGTTCTCAAGGATAAGACGTTGGTGTGCGTGTGTGAGTGTGCATATAGCTTCTCCTTCCCACCTCACCGTCTTCTTTGCCTCCTACTTCCCGCCCACCCCCTTCTCATTTTCATGAAGGATTAACTTGCATTTGATTTCGCTTCAACCCATCTTGCGGCACATATTCAGTAGCGGTTTAATTCGTTTTTCAGCTGTCGGCTCCGTCTAGTCACACCGCTCGTCCTGTATCTCACATCCCCCTCTAGAATCTCCTCCAACCCTTTCGGATATTTGTCAGCGCCTTAATTTTTCGCCTTCCCATGCCTGATATGAAAAACCGATGGTTCATCGGGAGGAACCTCTTTGAAATTGTTTGCAAATCATCCCTAACTGTTCTGGATGTTGTCTAAGGTCTGCTTAGTTTCGTATTTGACTCATCATGGGTACTGCCTCAGTTGGTACGTATCTAAGCGAATGCTTAAGTTAACGTCTATACAGGGTGCGTTCTTCAAGTAATGCAATTATTTTTTAAAAGTAATTTATTGAACAGATTTGTACAAATACTTAAAATTCTTCAAATTATTGTCCTTGGGCCTCTACCCATTTTTTCCAGCGACTCTGCCATGACCGATACGCGACCTGGAAGGTGTCTTCGGGGACGTCTCGCAAGGTCTTCGGCACGGCTGATTGGATCTCTTCTATGGGCGAAAAACGGGTTCCTAACAGGGCAGTCTTAATCCGAGGGAATAAAAAGATGTTTGCTGGGGCGACGCCAGGACTACGGAGGGGGGGGCAGCATTGGCACCAGGTGCTTGGCCAGGAAATCGAGGAATAGTAGCGCGCTGTGGCAAGACGCGTTGCCGTGATGGAGTTGCCGGGTAGCGGAGATGTCATTTCCCGCCCGCATGACCCTTTTTCGGAGTCTCTACAGCAAATCCACGTATTAGACAGCGTTAAGTGCCTGTTCTTGAGGAATTAACTCCTTATGGACTACTTCTTTACTGTCGAAAAAGACAGTGAGCATTGCTTTCACTTTTGATTTGCTCAATCTTGCCTTTTTGGGCTTGGGGGACTGGTCGGTGTGCCACTCAGGGCTTTGGCATTTTGTTTCTAGGTCGTTTTCAAAAACCCAGGTTTCATCACCAGTGAGAACGTTGTCCAAATAATCAGATTCATTTTCAATACGTTGCAAAAGTTCTCTTGAAATTTCCGCTTGGTTTGTCTTTTGGTCGTCTGACAACAAGTTCAGTTCATTGGCAACCATCTTGATACTCAATCGACGGTTAGAGTCCAACAAATTGTCGAACACGAGCCACCTTATTGTCGGTTTTGCTGATTGACGGCCGCCCAGTGCGTTGTTCGTCGTGAATCCCTTCCCGGCCCTCCTTAAAGGCCTTTTCCACCTCGAAACATGTGAGTAGGACAGAGCAGAGTGCCCGTACGCCTCAATTCTCATTTTGTTAGTCTCCACAAGAGTTTTTTTCAGATTAGCACAAAACTTAGTAATTGCGTAAGGTTGCTCGATCGTCGAATCCATTTTTTTCGTGACACGGGCGGCGCGCAGAGGTTTACAATAACTGAAGTCCTGCCGCTTCCATAGCTTTGAGAGCACTGAGACCAGTTTTGCGGCAAAGCTTAGCGTCTCCCCACCTACCTTAAGTGATTAAATTCCTCTCCGACCAATGGGAGCGGCGTGGGAAATTTAATTGCATTACTATTGGAACGCACCCTGTATTTGAGCATCTGACGAGATAGGAGAGGTTTCTTGGTGCTATAGGCGATCAATGATCGTTTTGTCAATTTCAACTCGGTGTTTTGTTCTTTTTCCGCCTCGACATAATCGGTCGTCAACTGTCAGATCTCATAAACGACCTCTGAGATAGGTTTGTGCTTCTCCTGGATTTTTCTTACGCATCTTTATTTTGCTAGAACTCTTTCATTTGTCACTCGACCCGATCATGTTCATCCTCATCATTTTCCAATGATGTCGCATTTCCATTCCGATCTTCATTTCTCTGCCGCTGTCATGTTGTTCATGTATCTATAGAGAATATTTATTTTTTTTCCTCCTTGTTTCATTTTTTTGTTCCTAGACTGTTTCGTGAATCATTTTTTCTCAGAGAAAGTATTCCTCCCTTGTACTATTCTCATATTTTTTAGCATTTTCCATCGGCGGATATCCTTCTTTTCTGTTAGAAAAGTCTATATTTTGAACTTTGGTTGACGCAGTTTAATGTTCCTTCCTACCTCGATCCTTCAACCTACTGTTGCATTTTGTTTTCACATGAATATACTCGTATATTAGGGTACTGTTATTTTTCCTTGGATACAAGCCCTGCAGCGTCATCTCCAATTTAATTTATTGGCCTCCATGCAAACACTGAAAACTGCAGGTAAAAATGCATATCTTGCATTAATTCTTTCATTGTCCTTGTTTTTAATTTGCTTTAATTTGGTTTTTGTTTGAATTTGTCTCATTCGCAATCCATTTGATTGGCGAAACCAAGTATTGCTCTTCTGTCATTATTGGTTGTCTATAAAATAATCATTTGTAATGTGCACATGCACCTTAGTAGAAAATAAGCATGAAAGATACATATGCATTTATTGTGATTATTTGATTTCATGTTTGTTATTCTCCTTGTTTAACTCAATGAGTGCTGGAACTCTCTTTCTTCAGCACTCATCTTTTTTTTAAGTTAACTTGGCAGTTGAAATGTTCACTTTTAGTTTCTAAAGCGCTTGCTTACTCATGGTAATAACTAAAGTCGGTGTCTTCATTTCATTAGCGAGTTTTTAGGGTGGCCAGCTAAAGCAACCTCTCTTAGTTCAGTAATTTTTAATTTCGATGTTTATGCAGGAGTTTATTCGCAACCACCACAAAATTTCAATTACAGCTGCATTTTATTTTAGCTAGTAGACTATTTGTTCATAATATACAATAGAGCATTTCAATACAAAATACATTTACGGCCATTTTTCATCAAATACAAGAGTAATATACACCAATATAAAATGTAAAAAAAATTGAATACTCATTCTTTTCCTCCTAAGCCAGTCGGTTCTGGCTTGAAAGCAGGCGCCACATAAGCAATAAAGGGCAGCTATAAAGTGTTGAAATATAAAACTAGATGTATACATTGTTTCAAGTTTTGTTCAAAGCCCTAGTCGCTTCAATGCAAAAAACAGTCTTTTCTCCATTCCGCAACATTTGCTGACTAATATTCCTAAATCTTAATACCTATATTACAGATTTGTTTCAGGGTAAAAGTATTGTAAATTAAATAAATTAATCACCAATTTTTTTCTCTTTTTTTCTAGGTAAGTACGAGACATGTTGAAACGCTCGGAAATTGACTGCTAATTGTAATAAGGATACGGTGAGCATTATTTTGTAAGTAGTCATTGTAGATACTATTTCCATCGATTTACAATACGGCGCCATGGCATTTTTTCTTTGGTTCTTAATCCACCTTAATTACAAGAAATGAGTCAATATCATGGAATGTTTGCTATACATGTTATTAATGTCCCGGTGTCGCATTTCTTCAGATTTCACTTTTTCGGCAGTTAAACCATCATCATTTGGCACATTAGTCGTGCCATTTTTCCCAGTAGTCTTATATTTCTCTTTCCCTTTTATTGCTCTCTTCTGATGCAAATGCACGTTCTGATTCTAACTTAACGTCTTTCAAGTTCAAGCAAAGAAATAAGTATCTCTCTTTTGTGATGATACGAATCTCAGCCGAGTTTTAATTATCCCGCGGAAACTTTCCGAGACATGCCGAGCGAGCCGTCCCCCAGGGTTTGGAAATCAAACCACCACTCGTCCATACCTTCTGCTATCCTTCTTCTTTTCTGTGGAGCAGACATCCTTAAGACGAATGCGCCATGCTGAGGAAAGTGAACCATTTTAGTCCTCCTTCCACAAGTGTAGCCGGTTGCCATCCACGATCCACTGGGGGCATTTTCAAGTTCGAGATATCAAGAATCAGCTGCGGATCCAGTGTGGCGTTATGACACGACTCATTTTCCTCGACGTTTATCTATCGAATTCCACTTCTGAGACGGAAAAAAATGTCGTTTTTAGAAATTTCATGGCCTGATAATACCTGATTAAATTTCATATTGGTTCAGTATTGCACTTCATCTATTGTCTTTGGCAAAAGTTCACTCTTTCTGAGGTGGATGAAATCGGCCCCGCGACGTGCGGACAGACCCTTGGGGAGTTTGAGAGAAACCCAAAATTTCGTGAAATTTTTACCTTTAGGTAGGAATTAATGAATTAATTAATGGTGAATGCGGGGTTAATATTCGCTCATAAAATTCCGATGGCGTAAGATTTGGATACTAAGGATGAATTTCTTATTGTTCTCGGAACTAGTTTCAGAACTGTAGCCAAAAAGGCCGAGGTACGTAATTGCTAAAATCCACCCCGCTCAAGTCGATCCAATCTGTTTTCTTCCATCTTCCCTTTCTCCTCAAATTAAGAACACGCTTGTGCATACAAATTGTAGGACTATATTATTGTTATTGATAACGCTTTTACTTCATAGCCTTGGTTCAATGAAATAAATGGATTCGGATTTGATGTGCGTGATTTATATGCTGCTGTGTCCTAGATAAAGTGAGGTCCTGCATAAACAAAACGGACATTCAGTCTGGAAAATCGGGGCCAAACTCGCAAATTACTCCATCATCCAAAAAAATCTTCAAAAAATATTTTGAAAAAAAAATCAAACTTTTGATCAGCGAATCGGGAATTTAGCATGGAAATCGGGATTTTCCGACGAGTCTGTTGTCCCTTTTGGGCGTGAGATCAATTCGCAGTTGACGTGTGCATTTGTGGGTAGCAGGCCCAGCCGAAAACCAAAACGTTGACATGCGTGTAACATAAATGGCACGTCCAACCATGAGGGATGATTCCAGAAAAAAAATAAATAGTCAAGATTCCGAATGATGTGGAAAAAATCGGGGGAAAAAGAGAAAAAGATGTCTTTTGTTCTTCGGGGATCTAGAAACTTATTGGCCACTTTCTTGAATTTTGCGTATTATTTAGGACTATGGTGGGGAACCCTCGGTTTCAACAGTTGTGCTAGCATTGATTCAACGAGTGATAAAATGCAGTCGTAATAGATAATAGGGGTGTTGATAAATGGAATTCTGTGCTCCGATATCTTTGATAAATTCGTAGCTGGGCCTTGACCCTTTCCAAAGAAATGCAATCAATAAACCCAACGTCCATTCAGAATTCGAGTGCACGTATGACGTATTTGGCGTATCTGGCGAGTGTGTTACCCACCGGATTATGCTATGCATCGTGAAAGTATATCAGCCAGAGAGCTTTTCCGAGAGTCTACGGCCTTTTGGGGATGCGGTAAATGCAACAACGGCTTGCTACATCTCCTTTTTGCCATCTCTACTCTTCTATTCGCATAATTTTTTTATTGATTTCCTAAAATGAATCAAATGCTCTTCCTCAAATTTTGCTGTGATGGATGACCAAAGGCGAACTTTCGTTTTATCTGGCGAGATGCCTGCCACCTAAAGCTTCGTATTAATTGGTAAACTGATGCCATATTCCATTAAATTGTATTGGGATGACGGTCGTGCCATGCTTGGTTATTCGTAAACTTCATTATCTGTCCTCGCTCAGAAATTTTATATGCATTTGCACGTCGCGTGCAGGAGAATCCGTTTTGATGTGTTTAATATTTCTCCCTTTTTACAAAAGGAAAATGATGCAATTTGAGTAAGTCATTTTGAATAATGCAAAAAAATATTGGAGGACGGCATTGCTTGCCGGGATTTCAGTCATTATAGTATTTCAGACTCGTCGCTTTAAAAATCCACCGAGGCCCACCTTTGATTCTCAATGCGTCCATGATTTTTCACTTCGATATAATTACAATTTTTGTACTCAAAATGAGCAGTTAAAAATCAATCAAGACATCCTCCGTACTGTGTATTTATTCAGCCTTTAGTCTGCCTCATTTGTCAAAAAAGGGCTGTAAAAACTATGCTGCATATCATGAGGGTAAATAAGAGCATGTTAGGGGTGAGAGGAATATATGAGTTGTGATTTTATTTCGTATCTTGAAAATATTTTCGTAGCAGTAGTATTTTTAGGCGGTCGACAGCTGAGATCACATGCGCAATTAGGGATGGACCGGAAAAGATAAAGGATGGAGTGAAAGTGTCGGCGTTAGCATTCATACTCTTAACGGAAAGCCCCAAGGTGTCCGCAGCTTAACGTCCCATCCGACGGACGGTGTACTCATCCTAAGTGCCATCCACAAAGCACCAAAAGTGGGATACCACTGAAAAATATCTGTCGTCTCATGGATACGAACCAGGGGCCTCTGGGTGGGAAGTGAGTACTTAAGCCACCGCACCTTCCCGATCCCCAAATATTTTTGTATTTAACTTATAATGGTTTCGAAATAACTTCCGCATCCATTTTAAAGGCGGTAGCTTTCAGCTTAAAGTGGGAATATTAGCTTTAAAATATTGGGAACGTGGGAATTATTAGTTATTTTCTACCGGTTAAGGTAGGTTTTTGGATGGACACAACTATCAAATAAACATTTTGTAACTCCAAACGAAACCCAATCCAGCAACCTGATCTACATCAGGTCCCTCTTCATCTCGGTGTACTTCTTTCCTCCCTTCATCCCGTCCAACATCCCTATCCTGTTCCTACCCTTACCTCGCTTGCCCAACATTCTCCCCTCTATTACCCTCTTCAACATTCCACTACCGCTCAATACGCCTTTCATCCATTTTTCCTGCCTCCATAGGATTTCTCTCAACAAACCCCTCTCCTCCCCCACCATTTATAGTACTTCCTCATTTGTTTTCCTTTCGGTCCATTTCACCTTCTCCATTCTTCTCCACACCCACATTTCAAAAGCCTCCAATCTACTGAATGAATGAATTAGCTCCAATAGCCGTAAACAGTTTACCTTTCAAAACAAAGGACAAATAAGGTTAGTTGGCAACTGCCAACAAGTCAAAGGATGGAAAGGGTAAAAATGGATAAGGATAAGAAAGGTGAATACGAATACGCGTATTTCGGCCACAAAGTAGCCCTCCTCAGCGTACTGAAGGTGAATCGCCACGACAACACAAGTTGAAGTGAGCTTCACCTTCAGTACGCTGAGGAGGGCTACTTTGTGGCCGAAATACGCGTATTCGTATTCACCTTTCTTATCCTTATCCATTTTTACCCTTTCCATCCTTTGACTTGTTGGCAGTTGCCAACTAACCTTATTTGTCCTTTGTTTTGAAAGGTAAACTGTTTACGGCTATTGGAGCTAATTCATTCATTCAATACTGCTAGCCGTAAGAGCTCAATTCTATTAATACCTCCAATCTACGTCTATCCTCCTGCTTCAGCGACCACGTTTCCGCGCAGTACATAGCTACGCTCCATATCAGAGTTTTGACGCGTCTTGTTGTAACATCCCTACTCAACGTCCCCGTCATCAACTCCCTCCTCCTTGAGAAAGCCTCCTTGCCTAGCGTAATTCTTCTCCTTACGTCCCTACCACTTTGACCGTATTGGTCCAAAACACTTCCGAGATATGTAAACTATTCTACCTGCTCTATTTTTTCCCCGCCTATTTTAATATTTAGCTTAGCCTTTTTCTTTCTGGAAAATCGCATAACCTTTTTTTTATTAATATTGATTCTCATCCCATATTTATCGCACTGAACCTCCAATTCACTCAGCAATTCTTGCAACCCCTTGGCTGACTGAGCAACTAATGCTTGGTCATCAGCAAACCTAACCGATTTTACGAATTCCCCTCCGACTTTCATTCCTACCTCCAGTTCTTCCCATGCCTCTTTAATCATTTCCTCTACATATACGTTGAACAGTACCGGTGACAATGGGCAACCCTGCCTTACACCTCTTCCTAACACTGCCCATCCGGACTCTCCGTTCCCCACTCGCACCTGAGCAGTCTGAGACATGTACAGGTTGCGGATCAGTCTCCTGTCCCTCCACTCCATTCCTATTTTCTGCAATACACGCATTAATTTTTCCCAATTCACTCTATCAAACGGTTTTTCGAAATCTACAAAACAGGCAAAAACGTCCTGATTGTATTCTATATTCCTTTCGACTAGTGATCTCATTACTGCAATGGCATCACGCGTACCTCTTCCTTTCCTAAACCCAAACTGATCATCCCCTAAGTAATCATTTGCCTTACTCTCTATCCTTTTGTTGATGATCCTGAGAATAACTTTAGCTGCGTGGGATATCAAACTTATTGTTCTGTAATCCTCACATGACGTAGACTTTGCCTTTTTTGGAATAGGAACTAACAACGATCTCACAAAACCTTCCGGCCAGATTCCTTCCTCATAGATACTACGTATCAGTCCATATATGGCCTTCTTCCCACCTTTCCCTAACCATTTCAACATTTCTACAGGAATATTGTCCACCCCCACAGCCTTATTTGCTTTCATCTCCTTTAGCCGGCCCCGGTGGCGGCGGGGTAACGTCCTCGTCTACCAATTGAGAGGTCACGGGTTCGATTCCTGTCTGGGTGGATTTTTCTCCATCCAGGGCTTGGCTGTATGTAATTGTCTTCAATGTAATGTATATAATGTAAGGGTTAGGTGGAAGAAGGGACTGTTTAGTCTCAACCTCGCCCAATCAAGTCGATAATAAATAAATAAATAAATGCCCTTTCTATTTCATCGTCGAGTATGCCTGGACCTAAGCTATCTTCTTCTACGTCATGTTCCTTTTCTATGTCTAACCTTGTCGGCCTAAGTTCTTTACCATACAGTGTTTCTATATATTCCTTCCATCTCTCTTGGATTTTTCCTGGTTCAACTATTATCTTACCCCATTTATCTTTAACTGTTAGCACAGATCTTGCCTTCTTACTTCCCGATAATAACTTAACCTTGCTGTATAGAGCACCAATTTCACCCTTCTTCTGTAAACTTTCCATATCCTCGCATTGCGTTTTCCACCATTGTTCTTTTGCTTTATTTGTGGCCCTTCTCAATTTATTGTTTAACTCTTTGCACTTCATTTTGCCTAACTCTGTGTTTACATATTTCCATCTTCTTCTCACATCCATCTCTGCAATCATCTCATCCGTTACCCATGGTTTCCTTATCCTTTTCCCGTTAACGGTTCCTATAGTGTCTTTAGCGGCTTCCAATATCCCTTTCTTGATACATTCCCATTTTTCTTCGATAGTACTCAGTTCTTTACCGTCATCCATCATTTTCTCTACAGCCTGCTGATACTCCTTCCTCGTTAATCCATTTACTGCTTCTAAATTCCATTTCCTAATATTAACTTTAAAATATCAATTTGTGAATTTCACGCGCCACAAATCTAGCTTATCAGGCCATGCATACAATAGGCTATCAAACCGAACTCTGGGACTTTGGCTAGAGTAAGAGATAAAATATTCCAGTTATTTGCTACCATTGGGTTTGCTGGATGATTTTTCAAGGGCAAACTCATTTTATCTTATTCGATTCTCGAATCCCTGCTTCTGTCGTATGTGATATTCATATTTTGGTGGCGTAATAGTAACCGGGATAGGGTCATGGAACGACGAAACCGGAATATTACGTTATTTCTCTAACTTTCGGAACGTTCATTTGGTTCCAAGGTAATCTGCATATTCCAGTGAAGTTTTTGGGAGTTGTCCGAAGAAATGTCTCAAGTATCGCATGAAATTCCTTTAGTTGCCTCGAACCATTTCATTCTCCAATACTTCGTACCGTTTGCATTCCCCCTTTCCACCGAGAGAAGAATATGTATGGTGAGACAAGTTTTATTTGAGTTCGTTCAAATTCGAATTGCATCCTCTTCACCGGCAGTCTCCCTCGAGAGGCCAAAACTCAGGACGAAAGAGCTCTGCTGGGATTCGCTCCCGGGTTAGGCGGTGGCGGCGAAGTAGGCATTTCCCTTTTAAAGGCTAGAGGTTGGGGGAGAAACGGGTCTCGAATAAAACATCTCGCGTGGGGATTTTCTCGTAAAACCTTCGGGAGCTTCCAATCGGTGGGAGCCGTGGGCGCCTTCGACGATGACCCGGGGTGTTTGCTGCAGGGGAACCCGCCTCTCGTCCGCGACCCCCTGGAACCATACCAGCTTTGCCCCCATCTCCCAATTGGGGGTGAGATGAAATGAAAGCAAGCGACTCGACGGGTACGCACGCCCGCCAACACCTCCCCCCACCCGTCCTCCCCTCCCCACGGCCGAAATGCAAATCCCCTTTCCGCTCAGGCGAAGGGCACAAGCGGGTCAGAGGGAAAAAAAACATGGGGGATCGAAAATGGAGGTGGCGGCGGGTGATTACTGCTAGCTAGCGGAGAAGAGCTATGGGGGAGGGGTGTAGAAACGGAACGGGGGGAAAGGAAATGCCGCAGCCTTTTTTACACCCTTGAAGTCTTTCTGAGTTTTGGCTTAGAACCTTCGAACTCGCACTATTCCTCTCTTTCAAGGCCCCGGTATTTCCTCGTCTTATGTATGGAGTAGGAGTATCACCAGGGTCCAGCGGATACAGGAGAGAATTAAGTATGTTGGACTGTGCAAACTTCCGGGGTAGGAGAAATCCTTCTACCTCGCGCTCAAAAAAATTGCGAAAATACTTTAGTTAAGGAAATTCACTTGTTCGGTTAAATTAAAAAAAGAATACTTTTACTTACTTTAAAATATCAATGTTCGAGCACCCGCTTTCCAGATACTGTTTTATTTCATTAGAATCCCTACCTAAATGCTTGAGGCTGTCAAGTAATGAACTGAGAACTCTTATGTACTTTTCACTCCGAATGAGGTAGCTGAAACCGCAAAATGTTTCATCGCATTGGATAAGCCTGAAAAAGTAAAAGATATAGACACCCCCGCACTGAGGTATTAAATAGTAATTATTTCATCAAACGGCATTCAGGACCAAGGAAACAAAAAATCCTGAATGCTCGTTTGAGAGATGAGTTCTCCTTTCTATTTTCATTCCCCGTGTTCCGTCGCATTCACTTCAACATAACGCATGTGCATGCGACGAATACGGGGGCCTGCGTAAAGGTACAGCAACTTTCCCGAGCCGGGAGTTCACTAATTTTATTTTTTTTCGGGCCCGACGGACTGTTGAAATTTTTTTCGGAAACAAATTTAGGGAAAAATTTAACTTTAGTTCACTCCGACGAACGCTACACCCTTCATGACATAACAAGATATTTAAAATTTGTCCCGCATTAGTCAGAAATTTGTTACGTTTGGCCAGCCTGTTTGGAAAAAAGTATCAGCGTGGTTCGCGCTAGGTACTCTTGCAGTGAACCAATCCCTCGTTTACTTGCTCGTGGCGTTTTTACTTTCCGTAACAGAGAGAGAAAGGGAGGGCGAGATCGGATTCATCCGGTGGGGAAACATTGCGCACACGTAATAATAGCACGTGCGTGCGAGCCGGGGCACGGCACGGAAAAAGGGGAAGCGACCCAGGAAAGCACGTAGGGCGACCAGCATTGTGTATATCCACACAGGTACGCACCGCACGGGGCCTATCCCGATCCACTCCCCCTCCCCTCTCTGTCCCATCCCCTCTCCCGTATGCAAAAGAGCTACACGTTCTCCGCCCACCCACACGTGTACGGATAAAGTAAAAATGAATTGATAAAAAAAACGTTGCCATTCTCCCTTGCCAAAAAAAATTACGAAAATTTAACGCTCGCGAAATGCAAGTGACCGGATGGGAAAGGGGAATGGAGGGGGTTGGTGGTTTTCGCATTGGGGGGAGTGGGGGGGGTGGTTTAGGGGTGGCGGGAGTTTCGCGCCGGTTTCCGGACCTCCTCCTCCTACCCTGGCCCCCCTTTCTACCGCACCCCCGACCCCCGCACCCACTCCAATGCCCACAATCCCGTCCGGCGTTGCCAGCTCCCCCGACCGCGGTCTGCGTGCGGTCAATCCCCACCCCGATGCCGTCGCGTGTGGCGAGCGCGTGTTATCTCCGTGCCAATCGGCAACGTTGCGAAAATGGGAGGAAGTGGGAGGGAGGCCTTCGTCGACCACCCCCTCTCTTGCATGATATTATTTTTCATATTATTTTACCGTCTAGTTTGTCTTTTACTACATGTTGCATATGTAAAAAAATATTTATATATATATATATATATATATGCATATAACAAAAAATAGATTAGTTTGCTAGGTGGGGAGTCACAAAATGTTTATTTGATAGTTGTGTCCATCCAAAAACCTACCTTAACCGGTAGATTACCTAAAAAAAAACAAAAAATATTTATTTGATAGTTGTGTCCATCCAAAAACCTACCTTAACCGGTAGATTACTTAACAATAATGTACATATATGCATGTGTACACATTTGTATGGATATTAAATTTTTTTTTCGCTCTTTCCAAACACGTCCTCCCTCTCCCGCCCCCAAAAGCATCGTCCCTGACCATGTCGTCGTCCCCTTCGCCACCGCCGCGCGTGGGGGGCGCTGGTCCGATTGATTGGCGGCCCGCTCACCGGCCGGTTTCCTTTTCATGGCTGGGCGGTTTGCATCATGACCGCCGCACACTCCGCAAACATCTCCTCTATCTTCCTCTCTCTCTGTCTCGCTCTCTCTGTATCTCCCTCTTCGACGACAGCCAGCCAGAATTTGGAAGGTTAATTGTTTGGATATCGTATTCATTCATTCATTGCTCTTGCGAGAAATGGTAGGTCTCGGACTGGTTTTAGTTCCCACCCGTATCCCCTTGCATTCTCATCCACGTTCAACTTGCCAGCCATACGTACAAAAGCAGAATGCTTTAGGACGCCAGTCAGCCTTTAATTACGCGGTTGATTGGATTCGTATTGAAAACAAGTCGTTTGCATCACAGATTGAAGGGTTTGTTCAACATTCTTTTTGCTGTGATTGCGAGTTTTGGGAAAATGGGTCTTGCATTTATCTATTATACTCGTAGCTGAGTTGGTTTGTTCCTTTTCTTTCTGAATATATTATCAATCATCCCGGTTTAATACATGTATGGGTTCATAGTAATTCTCTCTTCGAGGTGGAAGATGTAAACTTCAATCCTCGTTACCGTTTTAAAAGATTCTTGCCAAAATTGGTAATACTGACCTATCGCCCTACCTGACTCAACCCCAACCCAACCGGTTCTCCCAACCCAGTTTCTATTATAACACAGAAAAGTTTTTTCTTCATCTTTGTAATATTAAATAAATGATATTGCCAAACGCATACGTTCTTAAATTTATGGACTCCTTTTACCTTTATTGAACTCTATCGTGCCTAAAGCTTATTAAATGTCATGGGCACAATTTATCAGTCAAAATCAACTATTCTAGATTAAATTTGGCTGCGCCACGTAACATATTGTTTTGTAGCTCGTATTATATATTGGATAATTAGTAAGTGTAGATTAATTGTGAGCGTTTCCCCAAATCGTCACTAATTCTTCCTTTAGCTGATTCAAAATATGCACATATTCTCTTCCGCCATTGTCTCTGTTATGCCTACAATCTAGAATCATTTTACTCAATAATTATAAAGTATTTAATTAGAGAAACATTTAATAATAATTAATTTTACTAAAGTCTCTTTATTTTTTCTTTGACGCTAAATGACGCAACTAGTACTGCCAAATAAAACGTAATTGTCAGAAATAAATTCACTGATTTTTGGATCTTGTAGGATGTGTGCGCACACCATGAAGCCACCACAGGTTAATAAGTTCAAGCTTCTGTTGTCAGTAATCGCCCGTGCTTTTTAATTTATTCCGAGGTGAAGAATTAACTGAGGCGTGGAATTACTTGGAGTTCGTTTGTAAGTCGGCGGGTTCTGCTTACATCACTTATATTTTCAGTTGATAAAACCCTGGTAAGTCAGCCAAAGATTTTCGGAAATTGTTGCTAACAATCATTTGATCAATGTGAGTGTATGGCATAAAAGCGCTCCATAAGAAAACGGCTGACAATGATATCATTTGTCGAATTCGAATCATTCGATTTAGGGAATCTATCTGAATTAATCAGGAATGAGTTTACGTCGAGTTTAAAATTTTGTTTGGAATACTGTGAATCAGCTTATCACGATCATCCAAATCTGTTATGCTCACGAGTAATGTGTTCTGAATTATGCATATGCAGAGGAATATTGAAAACGCGCGCGATATAGTGATATTGTGCGATTGGCGACTTTCACATTAGCGATTTCGCTGTTATGAAACTTTTCAGCCACAGTACCCTGTTTTATATTCTATATGCTGCCAAAAATGATAACATCAGTGAGCTTTATCGGAAGGATGAAAAAAGTCGTGTCAGACGAGTTAGCGTGAGAGTTGGTACGGGGTACCAACAGGAGAAACCATTGGAGAACATAGGGTGTTCGAGATTTATTTGGATGATGTTTTAGGGTTTGTTAGAGGGGAGAATAATATTCAGTAAGTGAATAATAGTAATGAAGAGGCTAATTCATTTGAGCAGCATGATGGAAGTAGAAGAAAAAGAGCCGAATGAGACGAAAATTGTGGCAAAAACTTGTTTTAACGTGGTAATTTGGAACTACTCTACAATCTTCAGGGACCTTTCAGAACCTCACTCACTCCATATGGTGTCTGGTTTTATTGAAGTGTTTTGACGCCGAGTTGAGTGAAAGACTCGTGCTTACGATCTCAATCTCTCCTCAAATGAAGCCATTTATCTATCCATCTTACATACCTTTGGAGGGTGTTCTACCTCTACTTTTTTCGGCTAGCCACAATCAGGGGCCAAGCCCCTCCCCTCTTGCGGCTTCCGAGCGTGGGTGGCCGTGCCCTCCTCCCATCACCCACACTCTCTCCCCCTCCCCCCACATCATGCCCACTTCTCCCCGCGCCGAAATCCGATGTCTGACGACTCCCGAGCGTATCGAATTTATATTCTTCCGCAGTCGACTGGGAGGCGCCAGGCCTCCGGTCTCCCGCCTTTCGTACCCGATAACCCCGCGTGCGAGGTAGACCCCGTGATATGCCAGGTTGTCCGAACGTATTTTAAGACTTTCCTTGCCAATGCCGATAATTTTCATCAATGTCTTTGTAAGAGTGAATCATTCAAGCAGCCCTCAACGTGAGGCTGCCATCGGTGCGAATGATCGACCAGGAAGAACGGTCAGGCCTCTGGTGCCCGAAGGAGTCTACGCCGAATTCAAGAGACGTCGTCGCCACTGAGGCATTAGCGTGGTTTTACATCGCGTTTGAAATTCTCGCGGTTTACTTTCCAAAATGGATACTCTTCTCTGAGTACTAGAGATAATTTTCAATTGAATGAATACAACGGAATACAGAAAATTTTGAACAACCTTGATCTTAGTTATTGGTTACCATCGTCTGTGAAATAGTGGTTTAAGATATCCTGACTATTGTTTGCTATGTCATGGTTGTAAATTTAAGAACATCTGGTATTTTGTATGCTTTATTTCCTAATCAATATAGTCTTGTCCTTGGGCGAACCACGAGACGCCGATAAATTATTATGGTGACATGTCTCACATTTGATTAGTGTTTTTAAAATTATAATGATAAAATTCGTGGAATACAAGGGAGCTGACATTTTTTAATCGATTGAAATTTTCTTCGTCCGTACACATTTCGTATGGCCCTATATGAAGAGTAACGTATGAGCAGTAAGGTATTCTCGCATACTCGCGTACAACTCCCAGAGTTTTGCTTGAAATGTCCGCTTTTTTATACGTCTCGTGTTTAAGTTGTCCCCAGTTTTTCGTAGTTATAATGCAGATAAGTTAATATCAGTGAATTAATTGTAATTTAAACTTTCGAACTTTTACTACATGTATATTCACAAGTTATTCGCATTAAAAGAGGTAAAATTTAACATTTTCAACGGCAGTTAAGAAGTTAATATTAAAAAAAATTTCAAGAAACAGCGGGAGATGCCGCAACAGTACCTTTTAACGGAGTCATAAGCTAACGTGCATTTCATTGCAACAATTTCAATCCCGGTCAAGGCGAATGATTTTACGCTCTGAAATTGTTGCAATGAAGTTAATATTAGTCGTTATTTATTTCTATTTTTTCAATATATCGATCATTGTCGTCGTTGTTAAGATTTTGAGTGCGTTCCAAAATGCACAGCCAGTGCCGCAAATAAACTTATTTGTTTTCACCAATTTTCTACAAACAAGAAGACAGCATTAGCGGCTTTATTTTTTCTGATGAGTTAAGTCTTAATTATGATGCTATCATTACATGGCGGTAATGATAGTGATTTTCCGATGATGACCTTGTAGATGTTTAACTCACGTATCTAATAACATCTTCGTTCAAGTTATAATCATTACCTCTCTCTTGTTCAGGTCGATCCCTGATTTTTTTCAGTGAAATTTTGCATTTAAAGATCACCTATACGCGAGTACATACGGTAATGTACTAGTATTGATGCAGAGGCCATTACTGTCACATTTAAAATCTTGTGACATGGCGCACTGCAAAGTTAACTAGGAGCGAATTTTATAGTATTTCGATCTAGTTCGTCGGTGATCATTTTCCCGAGATTGATAGACGCAGGTAAGGCATGCTTCTTTAGGCGCGTTCGTTTTAGTCATTTAATTTGGAGGTAGGAAGTAAAATGAATGTCCACCGTAACAAAAACATCTCATTTACGGTGAATTGGTTTTTTAATAAAATGTCGGTTGGCGAAGCGACCACAGATCCCTGCTGACAGATAACGCCCCCATTGAATGCGCACTCGGTGCCCGTGCATAATGAATGATGGCTCAGTTTTTTATTCCGCCAATACCAGATTGGACTTTGCACGTGCATCGCGGTTTATATTTCAGAAAAAGCCTATTACAGAATCCACTTAATTCTGCGAGAGAACCGGCAGGCAGCTTTTTGTAGGCGCAGCTGATATCACTCTGATGGGTTGTCGCGCGTAATAATATACACTCAGTCACACGAGTGATATACTACACCGGTCCATATTCCGTTGTAGATACTTTTTTGGCCTACTTAAGGGTGCGGTTAATATTTGCCGATGTTTACTCTTAATAATGCTATTAATCATGTGCTTTTTTAAGGATGAGGATGTGGTTGCTGCTGAATGAAATTATTATTGTTGGTATTTTATTGGTTTAAGGTAGGTTTTGAATGGACTTAACATATACGTACAACGGTGTCACTACATTTTCTTCAAATAAACTGCGAGAGATGCAGCAACAGTAACTTTTTAATGGAGTCATCCGCTAGTATGCATAATAATGCAACAACTTTTAAAGTGTAAAAATCATTCGACTTAACCGGGATTCGAACCTAGATCCCTCGATTTCCGACCGAATGGCTTTACACAGTTGTGCTACCGAGGCATCCTCTTACATTGCGAAATTTTTGGGCTTAGAAGGAACAAGAATATGACGCGGTAGCTTAACTGGCTTAAGCACTCGGCCGAAAATCGAGGGATCCTGGTTCGAATCACGATCAAGGCAAATGATTTTTACATTTTGAAAAATGGCATTATTGTATTACATTTTCTTGCCTCTCATAACAAAACAAAACCTAACATCATGCAATTAGCCCCTCTTCATTTCCCATACTTCGTCACTTCTTTTATTGGTACAACCTTCCTATCCTAGCAAACGCACAATATTCTCTTTGCGATATATCCAAGTTGAGTAGAATATTTTATGGAGGATCTGAATTGCAGCAGGATTTCAAGGGAAAGGCAACGCCATCAGCCCGCCAGAGGTTCTTTTTCCCGTCTGTGGCCCATTGGAATGTTCTTATGCATATCCGGAAATTCCATGTCCCTATTAAAGCCTTTGAAGTGCGTATCCCATTACGAGAAGAGAAATTGCGCGAATGAGCATGGCTAAATTTTTCAGCAATTGCAGTTTCCCCCTCTCCCGCCTCCTCTCCGAGATTTCCGTTCCAAATTAGTTTCGGGGGAATGGTATTTCATCTGAAGAGCTTATCCAGAAATGCAAGTTTTAGTCTGCTTTAGATTTGATCTACATGCGCGAAATCTGGCAAATTCGATTGAGCCCCATCGAGTCTTATTTTTTTATTGAAACATCTCCGCTCTTTGACCCCCCCTCCCGTCGGCACATCTAGTCCTTTGACTTTGTAAACATTTCCCCAGACGGGTGACTGCGTGTCGAAGCGATTCAATTCGATTGAAAAGAGCTCGTCACGACTGTGGAATGTGAATTTCGGAGAGTGGACCTGTTTGTCGAATGAACATCCAGCATTCACGTTTTGAAATCATTTCCCTGCCCCCTGCGCATCGCAAATAAAAGAAATCTTTTGGAATTCTATCAGCGAGAGGGCTTAGCAGTCCATATGCATAATCGATTCCTTCAACGCCCTCCTCTCGTCGATTTCTCCCATCGCTCCCACGAGTGCCATATATTTTTTTTGATCCGTCGAGTTTAACATTGTGGAATGAAAACTGCGATGAATAGATATATTTTATTTATTTTTCCCCGGTATAAATAAATCGAGAGAAAAATTGTCGATAGGTCGGTGGAGAATAAAAGTACGTAAATCCATGTGTTTGAAAGCGGTGGATCATTAACAGGAAATCAAAAGTTATTCTCATTTGGTGGTTTGATGATTTGAATGAAAATAATAAACTGCCAGGTGATATTATAAAAATGTGAGCGGAAGTGTTAACTGAAATTATATTCTTTTTCGTGAAATTGCTGATAAATTGGCAATTTAAATCAGATGAAGTTTATGGGGAATATTAGTTCCATGAAATGAAAGAGAGATCGTACTTTTCCACATATTAATTCTGTGGGAAAGTACGTTCTGTCTTTCTTTTGATGAGTATACCAAAATCCCACAAAGTGAAGCCTGGACCTGTGTGGGATATTAGTTTACTAAGGGGGAAATTATTAATTGCATATTTGATATTAATCCAGGAATGCATTAGAATTGGTTCAACTACGGAGGCGTGGCACGTTCTCTGTATTTTTTAACGGTGTTTTAGAAAATATCAGATCCAAAACAAAAATTTGCTAAGTATGTCACTTTTTGTCACATAAAACGAAATAAATTTATGACGAAACCTTTTAGAGTGGACAGGTGTATATTTTCGGTACGTAAATATCTCAATTTAGCCATTTGAGGAATATTGTCAAATCGAAACGTAGTTTTCGAATAAATCCCAATTTTTAAAAACTATCAACCTTAGCGAATCCATCTTTCCCATGCATTTTCAACAAAAATCTAGTCGGTTTTTTCCCCTAAATAATCCCAGCCATGAATTAAATTGATTGTGAAATATGGGTAATAAAATGTTAATTTCATTAGGACAGAGCGGTTTGAATACGAAATCTAGGTCAATCGTCTTGGTAGCCGTTATCACGCCATCCTGTAGCCGATAGATAATTGATCAAAGCTGTGTGCTATACGTTTTTAATACACGTGAATTGCACAAATAATGACAGCTAAATGCAGAACACTCTTCATATTTTACAGAAAACGATGATCCTACTCTAATGATGAAGATAATGGATGCCTAATTTGGTCAAAGCGAGGTGAATGAAATTCATTCCAAGCATTTTGTCTTCCAAATGTCATTTGCCTATAGCAGCGTATGTCTACTTTCACAGGAAAAAAAACTGTTGTCAGAGAATGGTACAATTGTGTATACGCATGTGTGTATTTAACCACAGCTATCAACTCAAAGGTCGGTTTGATAGGTGCTAGGGTTGAGCGCTCACCCAGTACTAAGCCCGACGGCGTGTGAAATTGACACATCATGGTAGGGGGTCAGGTCCTTTCCCTGTGCCGGCTATGGTTTCCCAGGAAACTCTGATATTCGAATAATCACACAGCTTGGGTAAAAATATATGGGTGCCCAGCAATCATATCCGGAGCCTCCGGTCAGTAATCCAACGCTCCACCCCTTGTACTCTCACGTCGAATGATTACAAATAAGTATACTGTACTATACTAAGTATACTGTACTATACTAAGTATACTGCCAGAAATGCATTTTGATCACATCAAAATGGATGAGGGAATGTGTGAGAAACGGGGATCGGGATTGCGAGTTGAAAAATTTACTGTCTTCCCACCTGGATGATCTGGGTTCGATTCCCGGAGGTGGCAGATTTTTTCAGTGGTATCCCGAACTGTACGTGGGGGTGCTATGTGGAGAAAACGTCAAGTGGAGTTTGTCCTTCGTCGGTTTCGTCGTTATGCTGCTTGGCTCCTTGACATATATTGTTAAGAGTGGACTAATGCCTACTCCGGGTTTCTCTCCACCCTTTTCCCATGCTCTAAAATTCTACTTCTACCTAATTACCCACCTATCCCTAATGCCTTAGTTGACTTATGTTGTGTGTCGCCTAATAACTAACTACTACTCCAATCACATGCAAAGAGGGAAAAATGAAGACGGTGCCGAGGAGACCGGTGCATCTATTCCAGTGTAAAAGAAAATGATGAATTTAAGCCTTCAGGTGGGCGAACCATCGAGAATAGCTCATTCTGAAGAGCAAGCAGATGTCCACGACGTGTCCACATAGGCGGATAATAATAATAGTAAAACGTCTTTATTTGGATGGAATTTAGTCTAGATAATCACTTCATTCACCTGATGAAATTTACATGCGAAAATACATTTCAATGTAACAATTTCTGAGTTTAAAAATCATTCCCCTTAACCAGGATCTCCTGCAGTTTCTTGAAATGCGAAAATACGTCCACAACCTAATCACAAGAAACTGCGGGAGATACCGCAGCAGTAACTTCTTGACTGAATCATCCACTAATAGAGGGTTCGTCCGGAAAATAAGTGTACTGAGCTCAGGAAAAAAAATGATTACACTTTTACACATCTTAAGCTAATATTCCTCAAAATAGGACCCTTGTGAGTCGATACACTTGTTCCAGCGGCGTTCCCATTCCTGGAACGCTCCCGCGAAGGCATCATCGGGAACCTCTCGAAGACACGTCGTCACGGCCTCTTTGATGGCGTCCAAAGTCCCGTATCACGTTCCTTTCAAACTCCTCTTTATCTTCGGGAACAGAAAGAAGTCCGGTGGTGCCAAGTTCGGGCTGTAGGGCGGGTGCGGCAGCGTTGCCATGCCGTGCTTGGTCAAGAAGTCCGACACGACAAGCGCGGTGTGAGACGGCGCATTGCCGTGATACAGCCGCCAGATGTTTTTGATCGCTGGTCGGACGCGGGCGACTCGTTTTCGAAGCCTGTCGAGCACTTGGACGTAAAATGCAGCATTTACAGTTTGTCGTTCAGGTACGAATTCGTAGTGGACGACTCCCCTTTTGTCAAAAAAGACTTATTTGTCAAGACACTTATTTTCCGGACGAACCCTGTATGCATTTCAATGCAGCAATTTCGGAGTGTGAAAATCATTAGCCTTGACCGGGTTTTGAACCCGGATCCCTCGTTGTCCGGCCGAGTGCTTTAGCCAGTTAAGCTATTGAGTCCATTTCGGAGTGTAAGATGAAGCCTCGATAGCTTAACTGACTAAAGCACTCGGCCGGACACTGAGGGATTCGGGCTCGAATCCCGGTCAAGACGAACAATCTTTACGCTCTGAAATTGTTACATTGAAACGTCAACAATCATTGCAGCAAAAAGATATTTTTACAGTAATTTTGGAAAAATACGTAATAAAAAATGCGATACTACGATACATTGGGAAAAAATTGGGTACTGCGTGAAATTATATATACATACGAATGTGGGAAAAGCGTAAAGATTGAAAACTGATATCATTAATTACGAAATAAGACACTTGGCTTTTCCGCATAAAATAGTTGTATCTACGACCTAGGTTCCGCTGTAGCGTAACACGTCTAGGTGTGCAAACCAAGCGTCTTCTTTCATCAAGCGGGATTTCCACCGTGTTACATCCGAAACTGCGTCATTTCATATCGTTAACGAAAAACCCACTGCGGGAAAACACCCACGCCAGAAGGGGGTATGAAAACTCTACGAAACCCACAGAAATATGACTAATGTGCAGATGCCTAATATCAATGAAAGGTTCTCATGAAACATATCATGAGAGCAACAAGAAAAAACACACATTATATTTAGGATAAATTGCAGAATAAAAAAGTAGAAGAAATATTACAATTAAAGGTTGGATAATTATTAATGTACCCTGCGAGTCACCGTTAGGGGCTGTGGGAGGGGATAATTACACACCAGGCTATCCTTGACCCAAAGCTCCCTTCCCCCTTTCGCGGTTGGACAAATGTTATTTTATTCTGATCTCTTATCGTTCGTGGAGAAAATGACATCTTCAATCTATCTGTTCCGCACTTAATCAATCTTAATCAATAGTCAGGAAATCTAAAACTTAAAAAACCGAAATCTAACGTTTTTAGCATCTATCTGTGAAATTGGAACGTTCAACCGGGGCGATCAAATCTTATCATTCGAAATTTTGTGCGTTTGTCCCCAATTAAAGGAAATATTTATTTGACGAATCTGTGTCGCCGGTTTTTGCGCCTTCTCGGATTTGCCTGAGAACGGCGGCCATAACAGTGGGCTTTTTGCAGAGCCCCTTCCACCGAGACGAAATTCGCGATCCATCTTTTG
This sequence comes from Hetaerina titia, assembly GCA_037158775.1. Lineage (NCBI taxonomy): Eukaryota > Metazoa > Arthropoda > Insecta > Odonata > Calopterygidae > Hetaerina > Hetaerina titia. The sequence goes on along the minus strand of CM073776.1, from coordinate 81,136,368 downwards.
GCCATCACACGTTTACGACACATTCGTCCACGTTCTACTTCCGGCAATCATAAATAATGGCCAAAGGATTTTCACCGGTGTGAAAAAATCGACCACTCGAACACTTTTGAGATGTTAAGGAAATGACGACTTTCGCCGTCCTCCAGGTAACATAACAAGTTTAACACTTTCCCACGAAATAATAAAAAGTAAAAGGCAATGTTTTTTTTTCAATTTATTTCAACCTATTACTTCTCACTTGTACGCACATTTTCTCAACCCGTCTATATTACTTTGTCGATTATGCTCTGTAAGTGCGAAGGATTAATTCAATATATCATAATCATTTAACGATGACAATTTTATCATTTAAATCATATCCTAGAAACTACACTTATTAATTCAAAAGGAAATTCATTTTGGTAAAACGAATACTTTTTCGTTGAACTTGAGCAACCTAAGGCAAAACGCAGACAATAAAATAAAAAAATGCTGAAGTGAAGAAACACGCAACACCGCATTAATATTTAAATTTTTCAAAGTATGATTGCGTCAGTCACAAGGTCAAGTAAACACCATGACCGAACCAACTGACTGGGAAGTAATTGAGGCAAAATCCTCGGCAAGACCGCGATGAACTTGACGCGATGCTACGATCTTGCGAAAATAAAATGTTAAATTTGTGTTCACGACGGCGGACAGCTATTGCGATTCTGCGTACGAAAGAATCCCTCCGCTTCGGTATCCTTTTTTTGCTAAAAGAACAAGGGGTAAATAAAATTAATTGTGCGTCGGTAACATTTCAGAAACAGGTTCGCGTTTCCCAGAGTAAACTCGAGGGAAGCCAGTGAGTTTTTTTTATGCCTCTGTACTGCCCGCTTGTATATGCCTACTTACCCGAGGGCTTAGCCGAGCGTTTTCGCCGTGGGAAGGGACGAAGGAAAGAAGTATTTGAGGAAGAAAATCTTCGAATGGAGACGAACTCGGATAAGAAATCCGTGACTCTCGTCAGATACCTTGGGAGGAATCTTCTGAGTTGGAAAAATGCATCGGAGTCTATTCCGGGTGATTTAAAATTAACACAATGCAGTTCGGGATAATTTTAGGATCCAAAAGAGTCAATTCATTCAACCCCTTAGTTTTAATTCTGACATAGTTATCACTATTGAAATGAAATAGTTTACTTTGTAATTCCACACACTTTAGTAATTCACTTCACCTATCATTTTGTAATTCCACACAAAAGTGTGTGAAATTACAAAGTAAACTATTTCATTTCAATATGTTATGCAAATTCCATAAAGTTACGCCTGAGACAACAAAATAGTTTCCCCTATTCCTCATCCTTTGGTAACCTCTGGTCCTTCCCTTTCGATTTTCCTAAAATATTGTCCGTCTACCATTTAAAGCATGTTTTGAATGGATGAGCACTTCAAAACGATACTTTTCTTTGAGTCTTCTTAGAAAACACAAACTGACATCCAACATTACGGTAAAATCCGTGTGCTTCCGCCCTACACTCCCCCTCCCTCGTTTGCCCAACATTCTCCCCTCTATCACAGTCATCAACATTCCATCACTAATCAAAATGCTCTGCGTCCATTTATCCTGCCTTCTTATGAATTCTCCCAACAACCCCCTCTCTTCCCCCACCATACCTAGCACTTCCTCATTTGTTAACCTTTTCCATCTTTCCCCACGGCCTCATTTAAAAAAAAAACTCCAATTCACACCTATCATCTTGCTTCAACGAACACGTTTCCGTGCCGTAAAAAAACAGGCTCCATATCAAAGCTTGAACGAGCCGTTTCTTAACTTCCATACTGAAAATCCTTACCAGCCGCGTTGACGGCGGGGCAACATCCTCGCCTGCCAACCCAGTTGCCGCGGGTTCGGTTCCCGCCTAGACGGGTTTTCCTCTACTTGGGCTTGGGTGTACGTGGTTGTCTTCGATGTAATCTCTAAGGGAAGTGGAAGAAGCCTCATTAGGATATTAAGTCTCAATCTCGACCGATTAAGTCGTTAAATGAATAAATAAAATTAATTCCTTCCTCCCTGTGGAAGATTCTTTGTCAAACGAAATTCTTATTTGTAATGTCACAACTACTTTTACCATCTTCATCCAAAACATTACCGAGTTAGTTGAACTGTTCAGCCATCTCTAGGTTTGTCTCCTCCTACTTGACGATTAACATGTCCTTCTTCTTTCTCGAAAACCTTAATACCCTTGTTTTTTTACATTGATTCTAACCACATATAATTTTCTAATGCGGTCAGCAATGTTTGTAACCCTTTGACTGACTGGCTAACTAAAGTTTATTCGTCCACAAAGCTAACCGATCTCCAGTTCTTCCTTGCCTCTTCAACCATTTCCTCCAGGCGTTGAACAACATAGGGGATAATGGACACACCTCTCTTACTCCTCTTCCTAATAATGCACATCTTGATTCTCCATCCGCTATTCACACCTGAGTAGTCTGAGACATGTACAAGTACAAGTTGCGCATTAGTCTCCTATCCCTCCAATATACTCCTGTTTTCTGCAATAAATCCAAAAAATACTACGAAATTCACTCTGTCAAACGCTTTCTCCAAATATGCGAAATAGACAAGTACGTCCTGATTGTAATTCCATGTTCCTGTCTATTAGTGACCTCAAGCATCACGCGTGCCTATATGCTTCCTGAACTAAGCCCGATATCCCCTAAATAATCATTTCCCTCGTTCCCATCTTCTGGTGGATGATACTGAGAACCTATTTAACTGCAAGTGAAATGAAACTAATGGTTCTCTAGTCCTCTCATATGGTTGCCTTTCCTTTTTTTGTGCTAGCAACTAACACTAATCTAACGAAATCTTCTGGCCAAATTCTTCCCCAATTAATGCTACGAATCAAACCATAAAATTTTCCTTTTATGTTTTCTTTAATCCCTTAAGTACATGAATATGGTCTATCGCCTTATTTGATATTCATTCCTCAAACCCCGTTTTCATCTCTAAAGTATACCTAAACATAGGTTATAACCGTCTAGGTCATATTCTCCTTCTATGTCTACGTAAGATTTTTGGCCTTTCATGATCACCTTATAGATCCTTCATGAATTCTTTCCATCTTTCTTTGGACTACCGTCATTCAACTAATAATTGTCATGACAAATCTTTGGATGTTCCCTTCTTACTTCGTGACAATGCCTTCACCTTCTTGTGACGCGCACCAAATTGCTCTTCCCTTATAAGAGTTCCATATCCTTGGACTGCGTCTTCCAACATGCTTCTTTCTCTCTATTTCTTTCCCACCTCAGTTTATTATTCCATTCTTTGTACTTACTTCTGCCTAACTCTGTGTTTACATTCTTCTACTCTCTCGTCTATCATTTTAATCACATAGTCCATATTCTCTCGTTGTTTTCTTGTTTTCCTATTTTCTTTTTATAATGTTTTATTTGTGATTTTCGGTGTTCCTTTTTTGATTTGTTTTAATTATTCTTCTATGATACCAGTCTACCTATTTTCAGTGACTATTTTCTTTACTGTCTGCTGATACTTTTTCTCTTCGTTCCGGTATATGCTTTGATATTTCGGTGTATTACCGATTTCTCTTCCCCGTTTAACCGTTTTGATCTGACCTTACGCCAGTTTTGGTTTACATTTATTTAATGCTACATTCATCTTCTTAATACACCCCATACTACCTACTACTCTATTACATTTTTTTACATTAAATTACATGGTACACTGTAAGCCACCTTGGTGTGTGGCAAAGGTTGATTTTTCTGCTAGAATTCGCACGCCATTCGATCAGTTTATCTACCACGCCATCTTTCACAAAAATTCTTTTAAGTAAAAAATTAATCAATTTTTCAATGAGATCACCACTAATACTGGCCGACTCCGATATGGTGTTCCTTTACACTACAAAAGCATCCAGCAGATCAACCCGAATGGTGGTTTTCATCGGCGGTGGTTGAGTTCTTTTCCATTTCCAACCTCCGAATTTCACATCAAGTTGTCGTAACCGGAAAATCATGCCACTTTGGATTTAGCTGGTGATCCCTAAGGGATTCACTCGGATTTTGATCCGGAAACAATCCGATCCACATGAACGCCCCTCGATTCGCTCGCTGAACGAAATAATTGATATATCCAAAGCAGCGTGATTATGCGATTCCCTCTGTACGCTCGGATTTTTGGCTATCCGTCGACTGTTAAAGCGACGAATTTTCAAATTCGTTACACTAATTAGCGATGTCTGCTCTTGCATTCTTTGGTTTTCATCTGTTCTCTCGCGGTGCTACACTGTTGATTTCAAATAATGTTAATACTCGAATCGCGATATTTTGCCTTATTATGAACCGATTTTGAACTTTCAATCCTGTAATAGTATTATTTTCGTTTAAAACTACTTACTTATTGCTAATTTGTACAGCATAGTAGATCGGAAGCTTTTGAAATGTTGGTGTTGAGAAGGATGGAGGAGGCCGGCTGAGGGGAAATGATAAGCAGGAGGATAAAACGACGCCTTAATCGGGAGCGCATAACCAAATCCTATCCCGCAGTCCGCGTACGCATTTCCTCACCACTTCCCCACCGGAAAGAGACTGCCCGAGTCCAACAATAAGTGGATTTGGCGGCGCAGGAGAAGTTTTTGAGTTCATCCAGTATTTTCGGGAGTCGTAGAGTGGAGCCGTGGTTAGCGGTCACCTCCGTTGACGGGATAAGCAGTGGAAGTGGATTGTTGCCGGGCGACCAATCGGAAAGATAAAAGAAGTGCGGAGGGTCATCAAAATTTCCGACTGGCGAGCCTAACGTCTTCATTTCGCGCGGGCCGTTGGGGTGCCGTCCATAAATGAGGTTACTTATTCATTTCGAGGGTGGTGGGAGAGGTCGGCTTGCCGTGACGAGTTGGGGTTGGATGGAGTGATAGCGGATTGGCTGCCCGTGACGTCGCGGTGGGTGCGTGCGGCGAGGGATAAGGGAAGGAAGCGCTCTAATGCGTGGCTATGGGGAGCGTATGTTCATTTTTTGGGAGGGAGGCCAAACCGACATCTTCTTGTCCCGAAAATATAAAGGAAAGTTTTACCTTTCCTCTTCCACGGTTCCTCTATCCACGTGGTAGACCCGCATTAGTCATCACCATTGCCACCGCAGCCGAAGACTTCAAATGGAGCTATTTTGTTTTGCCGAGGAGAAAACATTTACAGATACTCGTTCACCCAGTGTTCTCGAAGTTCGATCATGTTCTCTCTTGGTGATTGTAGGTGGATCGGCCCTGAATGAATCTTGGATTTCAAGAATCAGGTTACTTGAAGGTCATTGGGGAGATTCTCTTTGTTTAAGTCTCCAAATTTCACGTTCCCAGAAAGATTGTGTGTTTTTAGACCCTGCAAACTTGAGTTCAACTTTGTTATATCACGTCGGAACCATTGGCGGGTACGAATAAACTTAAGAAATCACTGACAGTGCTGACACAATCTATTATCTGACCCTTGTTGTATTCGATGTTGTCAGGCTTAACTTTGTGGGAATTCATTATCACGGAGGTTAAAAATACCAATGTATCTTCCCGCTAAATTTTTTATTCAATCGAACTAGTTTCCGAGACGGAACTAGTTGAACCGAATGATAAATTTAGAGGAAAGATACAATGGTATTTTTTACGTCAGTGTTTTGGCCCTTGAATTGATTAAATTACCTTTATAAACCGGGTTGGTTCGGTGGCTATTACATTAGCTTCTCGTCCAAGGGCCCCGGGTTCGAACTCAGGCGTTGCCAGAATGTTTCATTGGCATTCCGATTCATAGTTAGGATACTATCTGGAGGAAACTTAAAGTAGGGTACGCCGTTCGTCGGATGGGACGTTAAATCATGTGTGACACCTTGGCACTTTTCGTTAACAATAGTTTAATGTCGACACCAAATTACTCCTTTATTCCCAATGGCACCAATGATCTCAGCTTTCGGTCACCTTCCCAGGTAACAAATTATGCATAAATCACATTCATCTCACTGTTTTCTTAATATTGCTTACGGTGTCTTTCCGTGTTTGTCTTTCAACCTAGCGCGAAAGTTTTCTTGTTGAGAATTTGTGTTGTTTATTTAGGTGCCTCTTCCACGAACGGATAGCACTTAAGTGTCCAGCAGTTTTCAGGACACCCCTCTGGAAGAATCAAACGAATTTAGCCGATCATGCTAAGGCGAGAATTCCCTGAGAAATTATTAAATATGGGCAAATGGAACCAAAGTGACTCCATTTTTTAGGGGGTGACTCCGCCTCTTGACATAAAAGCAGCTCTCGAAGACTGTAATAACAAGCATAATCCCTCTTAGGGGCATATAAGCCTACTCTTCTCATTTCCTGGATCGACTTCAAAGCACATATAATGCAGTGTCAGAAATGGAAATTTCGATTGGAATTCGTCGAACAAAAATTACCTTGGCTTGCCCAATTCTCATGTAGGCATTTATAGGCAATAATGGCTTCTTTTGCCATTGTAATGAGTAATTTTAACTTTTCGTGAACCCTCGGAAAAAATAGAGCGAGTTAACATGTAATTCCTCAACAATATCCTTGTTGATATTGTTGAGGAATTTCATTAGGGCACAAAAGGTCTGTAAATTAAGTAATGAGACTGATTTTCTTTTATTTTTTCATTAAAATAGAATTACAATTTCATACTGTCACCCTCAAAATAACTTCCTTCTGAAGCCACACAGCGCTGAAGATGGTTCTTCCACTCCTCATAGCAGTGCTGGAACTCCGATACTGGAATAGTCTTCAGCTGGTCGGTTACAGCCGTTTGAATGTTCTCGACTGTCCCAAAATGAGTTCCCTCATTTTGGGACAGACATGAGGACTCAAGTCAGGCGAATAAGGGGGTTGAGGAGCCACAGGAATGTTTTTACTGGCAAAAAACTCGTGTATTGAAATTGTTATGTGATAAGGATGCAACACCCAGTTGTTCTTGATGTTTGGTCTCACACGAATGACCCTTTTTCGAGGGTTTTCAAGAACCTTCCGGTAAAAATATTGATTGACCATTTGGCCTTGAGGTAGAAACTCTTTATGGAGGATTCCATGGATACCGAAAAAAAAAATCAGCATGGATTTGATCTTCGACTTCCTCATCATTGCTTTGTTGGGCCTTGGAGAGGTTGAAGTGACCCACTCCATGCCCTGGCGCTTGGTTTCTGGGTCGTACTCAAATACCCAAGAATCGTCACCAGTAATGACACGTTCCAGAAAATGGGGGTCATTTTCAATCGAATCCAAAAATTCAAGACACCTTTCCCTCCTGATGTCCTTTTGGTCTTGCGAAAGGTTTTTTGGAACCAGTTTTACGCAGAATTTTCTCATTCCAAATTCATTGGTCAAAATCTGATGAACGGTGGTGTGAATAAAATTCAACTCTTCCCCGATCACTCTGCCAGCCGACGATTTCGTATGTACATATAAATATATACATACATACATATACATATATAAATATATATATGTACATATGTATATACACATGCATACATATATGCGTATGTGTGTATTGTGATTAGTATTTTAATATGTTTACCTTCTCATTGCATTGTGATCGCAAATTGCGTGAGTGGAAATCGATTCCTTGCATTTATTTGTTCGGTAGTGCTTCATATTTTATGACTATGGTCTGACCTATCGACGTAGTGTGGGAGATTGTATTATATCCCCTATTTTGCAAGCATAACCTCGCCTGGACGTATGCTTTGGGTTCAAGTTTAAAGAGCATTGAGCTTGCAGGAGGCGTGAATGCAGTGCACATCATGGAAATACGCTCCAGAAGGTTCGTTGCCCACATCATGGCATGGTTTTTTTCTTTTTCTCGAGGAGTTAACCTCACGCGCATTGTCCTCTGAATCCCCTTCCTATTCCGAGTGTACGTTTATCGCTGTCTCTTCCGATAAAGCATTTCCATCGCTAGGGGATATTATCATCTGCGCGTCGATATCATCTTCTCGGCCTTCAATCCCAATGGGACATTCTTTTTATTCCCTCCCCTTGGACCTTTGGACGCATCTCGTCCTTATCTTCCGCGGGATAAAAAAAATTCTATCCATGAAAACGTAAGATGAATTTCCTTTCGAATTGATTTCGCGCATGGAATTGTACTTTTCGATCTCTTGACAAGTCGTGCATTCACCCTTTCTCCATTTCACCGGCCGCGAGAAGGGTGAAACGGCGTTATTGTCGCTGGCTTCTTTGCAAGACATGGACGCTGACATGACGAGACACCTCGCGGCATAAAGTAGGCGTGATGAAGTTAATGCAGCTTAAACACACCCCCGGAGCTGACTTTCGTCACCGTCTGCTTCAGCACTGAACCCATTTCGTAAACATTAATCCAAAATGCTATCAGTACCAGTAAAATTACCTTTATTTTAAATTTAAATAGTATTTTTTAGAAAAGCATCTTTCTTCGCCTTCATTTAAGTCTAAACAATCATTTGGACTGCAGAAATAAATTCCACTAGCCGAGAGGACAAGCAGAAATGCCTTCAGAGAAGGAAAATATTTTAAGTGTAAGCTCATATTGCGTGTCTTATATTAATGGAAGATATTTAAAATTAATCGATGTCGGTAAACACTCAAGTATGGATATTTGAATACGTATTTACATATTTCTCGGAATTTGTCTTAAGTTAACAACAAGTAGCCAAGCTCACCCGCAACATTTTACTTATTTAATGGTGAAAAAAGATTCCATTTTAGACAGTGACTAATAGTGGCAGATAATAAACAACTGTTTAAAAGTGAAAGAGCAGAATTACTCACTTGAACCGAGGATTCCTGTCACTGAAAAATACCTAGTGCAGACGAATAAGCGTGAACGTTATGTAAACGAAGAGTGATTAAAACTGTACGAAATCTTCCGTGAAGAGCTTTTTACGTAACATTTGATGTGTATGTATAGTTTGTACATTATTTTTTATAATGCAGGGGAGGGGGGATGAAAAGATATGACCTAACGTTTTACGTAATACGTACACATATATTGACGGCCTCGCACTTGAAGTGTGACCTTGAAATGGACACGTGGCACAACTTGATACATGTTCTAGGTTTGCATTACTTAAGTTGTGGCGGAGATTCACATTTACTGACCTCCTTACTGAAAATGACGACTCAAAACGTCTTAATTTGACTTTCTGGTAATACAAATTTCTCGTAATTTAGTTATTCTTTGAGTTGGCGAACAGAGTATGTAATCGAAATTTATTCCATAGTTTTGTTTAAAGTCAAGCCTAAATACATTTCTACATAATGATACTAATTAAGTTTCAGGGTTATAAAAAGAATACATTTTGGGAAACATCACGGAGGAGTTACCAAGGATTTGAACCCGGACCTTCCAATCAGTATCCGAACTCTCTACTCGCCAGGGCAAAAGGCTCCCAATCGCACTCCACATCTTAATATTTACCAGACATAGTATAAAGGGTTCGGCAAGATAATTTCCCTTTTTCTATGCACATTGAGTTGAAAAAAAAGAAAGTTATGTTGCCACACCCTGCCACTATTGTCCTCTGTATATACTCGTGCTATTAATTGCCAGGCTTATTTATTAGATTTCGATTATTAAATATTGCTGCGAAAAAGAGTTTTTCCGATATTCATCCCGGGTTTAGTAACTATTTGAAAGAAATGATTACCACACAAGGGCCCACAATTACCGCTCCATCAACCTATAAAGAAGAGAGACTGCTGCACCGAAAGGGAAGTCGGAGGCGCCTCCTTTCGGCCTACGTCGTCTGGTGACCCTGTTAACCCCTTCCCCTTTGCCTCATTCACACCCCCTCCACTCGCTTCACGCCGAAACAACCCCTCATCCCTCCGATCTGGCTCAATCCTATTTGGTCCTCCTCCTCCTCATCTTCCTTTTGCAAAGCATCCATCGCATCCCCTAGCCATCCCAGAGTGTTCCTTGGCCTACAAATATCAATTCCGGTGGCGGGTAAAATGTGGGAGAAAATTTCCTCTTACGCATTCTCTCAAGGTCCTGGGGCAAGGCTTTTAGTAATGCGGGAAGAAGAGATGAGATGGCATTCCTCCGCAACATTCCGTTCGATAGTCGACAGGGGTGGGGTGGAAAGTAGGATGGGTTGTTGATGAATTGAAATGTGTTTACGGGGCAATATTTTGGTTACGGAACATGAAGATGAATACATTTTGTTTGCTCCTATCGGCCATTCTGTGCATACCGAAGCGATTAATAATGCCCAGGTACTCTTCATGATGCATTTCAAAACGTCGCAAAGTTGGCTGATTTATAGCAGGTAAGAAACATCCATAGTAGTGATAAAGTGAGAGAAGATAAATTTAGATTTGTACTGGTTTCGAAGCCATCGTAAAAAAAATCATTACGCGAGAAACGCATTTTTTGACCCTTGGATTTTTTTCGAGTTTTTTTTTAAGAATTAATGTTATTCTGTTTATTTTAGGGAAAGACTTCTTTCAAAATACTAAATGAGCTCCCCAATGCATATTTGAAGCCATGAACGTCCCTGTCTGATTTATCCTTGATAAGGTTTTCTGTGGGTCACACTGTCCAAACTATTCAATGAACCGCGATTCCCCTATTTGAAAAACATTGTCCACCTCAAATAGCCCCTTTAACCCTCTGTGTCTTTGAGGAGGATTTTTTGTATTGCCAATCATGATATATTATTTTTCAAAGTGCCTTTCTCTTAATTAATGTCCCTAAGCTTTAAATTGCGAAATAATTCATTTCAAATTCTCCTACCGACAATTAGTTATAAGTTTGAGGGCCATTTTAAATTTATTCTTTTGGAGAGATATCTTTAAATATTTTCTTTTGATGATTCCTACTGTTCTCTAAATTATTTTAATTTTGTATTATAAAGGTGTGCTTCTGATTCCTATGGGTGAAATCAGAAAGCGTAAAACTTATTTTGGGGTCTATTGCGATGCTGAAAATAAAATGATAATGGGAGTATTCATAAACCTCACAACACTTCTTGTATTTATTGCCTTAAAAACACACATGCCACTGGTAAATTTGTAACAAACAATATTGCGTTTTCAAAAAATTTTATCAACATGCATAAAATTTGAAAAACAGTATTACAGATCCTTAACGGAGGAAAACATCACAGTGAGAAAATGTATGCATAAATATGTACGCGCCAGTGTACAATGAACGGATGTGCGCGAAACATTAGTATTGATTTATTTTAAAACCTTTTTTTTCCCTTACTATCCGTCCGCTTTGACGAAGCATTCCTTGCACATGGACTCGGAGTGTTCCTTACAAATCGCCCGACTGCACTTGCCGCAGTAGGTGTGCGTTTTTCTATCCCTGCTCCGGGGACAGAAAGAACATCGGGTGGACCCCGTCTTTAACCTCTTCACCGAGGGCTCCACGCCGGAAATCAGGAGTCTCCGGGCCTGAGATCCATTGTCAAAGGTCGTGATCTGCGAGCTCTCCTTAATCAGCGAGATGGCCAGGGATTTCAAGAACCTCCTCCTGATGATACACTCGCCGAGCTTTTCCTGGTAGATTATTTGAGCGTTCAGACCCGCCACGTTCAGTAGGGCGAAGAACAGGGTCAGGGGCATGCTTCGGCAGTTCCTGGCGGACGTGTACTTGCCGAAGATCTCGTCCACGTCGTCTACGATACCGCTGCTCAGGCTGTAGTAGTTGATCATGTCCGGGACCTCGCCCTCCTCAACCTCGCCGTCTCCCTCGCCGGCCTTCTTGCTCGCGACCGCCTTCGCCTCGTGCTGCTGCTTGGTCGACAGCATGACCAGCACCCCGTCGTTCTCGGGGAGATGCGAGCAGAGCGTCATTCCCTCCCCGTAGCCGTAGAGGGTGGAGAACGGAGCCCTCCTTCTCACATCCAGGAACTCCCGCGGGATCTCTCCCCGCTTTTTGCTCAGGCTGCCGACCATGTGGAGCTGGAACTCCACCAGCAAGGTCCTGGCGAGCTCCGCGCTGGCGAAGAAGCCATCCACTGTGATGCACCGGCCGCTCCCTTTGACGTGCCCCAGCAACCTCTTGGCTATCTCCTGCGATGAGTTGTCCGTCTTGTACGGCCCCTCCGGCTGCGACTCGTGGATTATCTCGAGATTTGAGGTGTAATAAGTCCTGGCGTCGCACAGAGCGTACACTTTGAACCCATAGCGGACCGGTTTCTTGAGCATGAACTGTTTGAACGAACATCTACCGCGGAAGGATTCCCTAACCTCGTCCAATATGGCGGAATCGCCAATTGAGTAACTGTTCACGCAGTTCGACACGAACAAACTAAGCACCTGACGGACACAGGCCAGCTTGTCCATCTTTTTCCTACTTTCGAAATCCGGTCCTCCGGCAAACCTCAAATTCTGTAGGATGAATTTGAATCTTTCCAGAGACATGAGTGCTCGGAAGATTTCCACCCCACTCCCGTCCTCCGCCCAAAATTCGTCCAGCTTCATCCTAGAAGTGCTAAATACACCAGCTAGATATAAAAGACCTATTGTTCCCAAAACCTCTGCTCTATTTGTGACCTCATTTCGGTGATCGAGACAGTACAGGTCGCAAACTTGCAAGATCCTGTTGTTCGTGTGGGTCACGATAATGTCCAGCATCTCGTCGGTCATGAAGCACTTCCACACTTGCACTAACGTTTCGGCTTCCAGCGCCGGCCCTTTTGGCCCGAGGGGCTCCGAAAAATGATGCAATTTAAGGGGGGCTCCCAGCTTTGATGTGGGTGCTTTGTGCCAAATGGTCATACCGTTCCTTCCCACATAATGGTCCCGGTTTCTCCTCCTATCGCCGCCTCTCTCGTCCGAGCTTCCCCTCAGCTGGTTCTCCTCCTCCTCCTCATCTTCCTCCTCTAATTCGGATGGGATATCACTTTCCTGAATGCTTGTAGAGTCTTGCTCCTCGTCTTTGGGAAGGATCGCGTCCTCTGTGGACTCCTCGTCTTCGGATGGGAGGATGTCCTCATCTTCCGAGGCTTCACCCAGGAAAATATTAATTGGGGCCGGATCCATAGCTGCAAGAGTGAGAACATTGTTGAATTATTTCATGCATCGGCTGAACATTGAGCGGTATTTATAAGACCTGAGGAACAAATTACAGAAAGAGCGAAAACCCCTGTTTGTTCCGCGGTTCTGTGTGACTACCCAATTTTTTTCAAATAACTCTCGAGTAAAATTATGAAGTAAAGCTATACCAGAACTCTAATTTCTTATTGCGTGCGTCTTTTCCCCACTACATTTTATGGAAAAAAAGTAGTCTCTTTACTTTAGTCTTGGAAAATGAATTCATATTATTCACGAGGATTCCTTGAACCGATTGATCAAGGAAATTAAAATGCTCGTACGGAATGACTAGACTTATCCGATGGGTATTACATGCTACGTAAAACCCGATAAAACGTATTCTGCCGTGAACACTCTTGACGAATGAAGGGTGTAATTGGTTTACAAATAAGTGGTCTGCCGATGGCATTGGGCGGGGTGAAGCGGAAATGAAATCGTTTTATTAACGCCATTTGACACGTTATGCGTTGATGTTAACATTCATCTCAGCCAGGGTTTCCAGTTTATGGGAAACGTTTCAAGGACTTGATTTTTACGAGTACTTTAACCGTTACGAGTGAAAAACTAATTTATCTCAATCAATTTTTCATGGCTGTTATAGTTATTAAGAATTCAATCGTAAGAAAACAAGTGGTGGAATGAATATTTCCTTGACCGTACATGTGGATTACGTCTAGATTAATTAAACATGCATGGTAAATTATAATTTATGGCTATGAATTCATTAGAATCGAATGTTGTCCTCCCCTTACGAAGCTTAAGTGAATCCGGCTTTTAATTTACAATATAAGGATACTTGGGCCAATCATGTGATTTCGAGGATTTCTCTGCTTAGGATAGCAATGCTAGATTACCTAAACCGACATAGCATCTGCTACCTTAGCCCGCTCATGGAAAATGTCAATACCGACCTTGTATATATTTTTACGCGCACTTGCCCCATGGAAACATTTTCATTTCATTTCTTCGGATTATTTTCATTCTACGGAAAGGAACTTGTCAAAAGAGAACGAAAAGTTGTGCTCTCCATTGAGACAGTTCGAAAGCCTACATCGAGTAATTTTCACACGATCGACTCAATTTTATATTCTTAAATACTCCTCGATATAAGATAATTACCCATCGTTCCAATTGTACTCGCTTTTAACTAATCACTCGCACGTAATGCCATCCCATTATTCCTTAAGCGACCTTACAAGTAAGTTTTCCGGTTACCATATAATTACTCCCAATTTTTGTAAACGGCGTTGCTCTGATAATTGCAGGGAGTAAGAGGAGAATAAGTGTTTTTTTCCGTATCTATGATGTTTCGGACAATCGAACTTTTGAATCCGTACTCATTTTATAACTTTTCGTGTGACTTTTCATAGCCTGATACGTTTTAATACTTAAGGCTGGATCTTCAAGGAGATAAAAGCAAGTTGACACCGAGCGCCATTGTGCGTTATCTGGAAGGATTCGTTAGACTCGTGCACAAACCAGTAAGTTTTCAGATGAATATGTGGGAAGTAAGGTCGAGGTAGAAATTCTGAACGTTTAATCGTATACTAAAGGCAGTGGGCTCTTCCCTCTTGAGTCCCCGTGAGGTTACCTGGCTAATCCTGTGCCCAGAAAATCAATCATTCTCTGTTTAATTAATGACTCTCAGGCTCTCCGGAGTTTTAGAGCTGAACCTATCCGGATAGTGGCATAGTGACTGCCCGTTAAGACATCGCTCTGCTCCGGCCTAAACTTCGTAGAAATAAGCAAAATGAGGTAAACAATAAATTGTAACTCTTCGTTACCAATTATATTTTTTTCACAGCCCGAATTTTAGCATTCCAAAGTTATATTTACTATCCCAAGATTCGCTAGGACAACTTAACTGACGACCGGCAATGTAACGAATGTCTTCTGCACTATTGAATAGAAGCAAATCAAAATAAACGGATTTAAATATCCCGAAGTGTCACACGGAAATTGGATGGGATGTAGGGCGAAATAAAAATTGTGATTATTCTGAAAGGATATCTACCCCACATTACTTAACATTTTGTTCAGGCCTTTTCATAAAAGATGCTATCAAAAGATTGACCGGGCGGGTTGGGAAAAACTTGACAAAGGCACATCGCCTAGGCCGGGTTAAATAAAAAACCATAAACACAGTAATTAACCCGAAGGTCGGTTTGGTAGGTGATGGTAGAGCTCACCCATGTACTAAGCCCGACGGCGTGTGAATATTCACACATCAGGGTAGGGGGGCCAGTTCCTTTCACTGTGCCGGTTATGGTTTCCCAGGAAGATCTGGTACCCGAAAAATCAACTCCGGGTTAAATATGCCCTTGAAAAAGTCAATTCTGTCCGTGGATCATTTCTGGACCCAGTTCAAATTGTTCCCATGGACCCATCGACCAGTCGTCGAAGTCCAGAACTAGGAGAGGGTCATGTGAAGCGACGAAAACGTGGACGATAGCTAAAACGATTGAATCTTCATTCCATGACTAATAAAAAAATATTTATCTTTAAAATAGTCACCACTGACGTATCTAATAATTGATTCTTGGTCATTTGAAAAATGAGATCCGTCACATCGGAATAATTTGGTGTTCTTCGCCCAATGACATTTTCAGTTTTCATATTTTTTTAGATCGAGATTCTTTTAATCGTGTGATAATTTAGAAATTATATGCGTGGTAATAATTCCGCTGGTGTGCATTTGAAGAGAAATTGGGTTTTATTTGATCAGAAATTTTCCCCCTCTTAATTGGATTTGGTACGCAGTGAATCTTCTCAGAAAAGGCTTCCTATTAATTCCATTTGTAAACATGCCTTTCATTTTTCTCATGCATTTTTAATAACTGACCGTGAAAAAAAATGAAAACGTGGACCCTTTTCATACGCCAGAGTTTTACCGAGCAAACTCGAAAAAAGCCGAATCTAAACACAAATTAAATTTCAATCATCATTGTTCATGTAATTATAAGAAGAATTAGCCGAGATTTATGCCACTTGCGGATAGTGGGGGGAGATGATTTTTTTTTATTTTAGAGAAGGTCATGACGGGTGCATCACCACTTCGTAAATGATGTTAACGGAAGAGTACTAACAAATTTCTCGATTTTTAAAAATATTTTGTGACTCTAAAATTGTTAGGTCGACTAAATTTTGATAAAAATACCGGTCTTTGGCCTCCTCTGCTGAGCAATACTCGAGAGAACAAAGCGATGCATTTATCCACCGAAAAAGATTATAAATTTTCCCTAACCTTTATGATCGCGAAACATTTTTCATGTTTACAGCTCTTAATATTCGATTTTGCGTGCCCCAAAGGTTAAGCCTATAGTACTAGTATAACAAATAGACATCTACAAATACAATAATCTACGTAATAAAAAGATTATTATGCGCTGTGGTGTTAGACTTGCCTGTCCCTGAACTTTGTCTTGCATTCTCACTGACTTTCGAGACACCTTTCAACTGCTGATTTTCGGCACAACCACAACGTCGACTTTCGACACAGGGTTCGAACCCTCAATATTTGGTGACAGGCGCGTTAACCTATCGCCAGCTGTAGACCCTTATATCCTTGATAAGCAAAAAATTAAGTCTCTAATAGGGGGATGTTCAATTGGAGCGAGATCAGACAACTGATTATTCCGTCGGTGGTGAATGATTTCCAATTTCAAATATTAATATTATAGCCCTTCTCAAACAATGAAGCAAAAGCACTTCATCAATTTGAATGATGGATTGACGGTGCTTAGAGAGTGATCGAAACAAACTCAAGCACGAGGCCATCAAAAACGCAACAAAAAAATAAAACCTCCGCAATAAGTTAGTTGGTCAAGTATTTCTTAATGTAATCGAAACTGGGATAAACATTATGCTCAATGGAAGAAGGTCAGGGAAGAAATCACTTTGCGGTCGATGCATGTTTATTTATCGCAATTTTTTCGGGAAATTCGAACAATTCCCTCCGTCAGCGCTTGGTATGCCGGGAACGAGTATATATGTGGAAGCTGAGCTATTTTTGAGGGGATGCCAAAGATTGAAGGCACTCGAGGTTAATTGCTTTGCCCGTCGTCATCAGCTGATCGACGGCGTCCCGTGACTACTTTTGATCATCTCGCGTGGGGGAGGAGTTCCAGCGACTGACGTCATGGCGTACACGCAGGTGTCGTAAAAAACTTAACGATTTAAAAATATTTCGTAAAATATAAACTCATTGAAGCACTCGAAAAGCCACGAGCTCATGACCGACTTCAATCAATTGGGTTGAATACGAATCGTTCCCCCTCTCCCCCGGGCATGTTTCCTCTTCTTGCCAAACACTCAGGAACCGGATATTTGCTTGGAAGAAAGTTACCATAAAAATGTTTTTTTTAATGAGATTAATTTTTCCACTTGTAAAATATTTATGATTTGGCAATAGATTCATGACTGTTCCTGAAATTTAATTCGCATTATTATTGATTTTCGAGACACGTATCCAAAAAAATATTTTTCCCTCTATGCCCTCTATACCTCTTATAACTGTTCATATACTGTCCGAATTACGTATTTCTTTATTTTCTCCACCGTCTATTTAAAATTCGGCCTTCTGCGACAACTTCAAGGTAACCGGTACATCTCAATTTCATTCTCATTCGCTCCTCTACATTCATCAAATGTTCTCCGCAAGTTCTGGCAATTCGCAATGTACCCTACTCCTTTTCCCTCATTTACGCGTTACACAATTTCGGCATCATGCGACGTTTCTGTATAAAAATACTATTCGCCGATATAAATTTTTTCCTAAGTTTCTATTCAAGAGACCTCACAAACTCCTCTTTCAATTATTATCCCTCCATTTTTCTCCTCATTCTATCCACGCTCTCTTTCATCCAGAATACTGCCAAAATACGAAGTATTGCTCCATAATCTCTGACTGTGTTCTATATGAACGTGTATTTATGGACCTAAACGATAAAAGAGTATATTCACTATTTTATGCTGTATTTTAATAATTGGGAGATTTTCTAACGACAAGGTTGTCCACCGTAGTCTTAGAAACAACACCTTTATTTAAAACAAAATAATGTGATTTCATCCACGAAACCCGAAGCAGTGATTTAAAATCCCCTCATTGTCACATGATTTATATGTACATTATCTTATTCAGAAAAATAGAATGAAAGGTGCATTTTAATGAAAATGGATATTTATTGGAGCGAGAGGAGCATGAGTATGGAGCCGAGTGTTTTATAGAACTGAGATTCTTGGGAATTCCCATGAAGGGATTTTTGCCACCACTCCTTTCGACACACACTTCCTAGTTCTCTTCCCTTCCTCTTCCGCCAGCTTCCCCAGATGAGAGACAAGAGGGTGGTGTTAGAGACGTGGGAGAGGGGGGTGAGGCGACGGACGGAGATGGGCGTGACGCACCCTCGGGCAGAGAAGGGGAGGGAGGGGGCGGATCGCCTACATCCATCCCGCGGGCTGAAACAGTGTTCGCGTACCGAGAGGCGGTGGTGTGGTGTGGGGGCTAGATGGGGGCGGGCACACATGCACTCCCACATGAGAGGGAGGTGGGTAATTGCTTCGCAACACCGCTTCCACCCAGCCACCTCCCTCTCTCTCTTTCTCCCCCACTTGCCCCCTCCCGTTACCTTCGGATCACTCCCTCCCTCTCTCTCGCTCAGGGGAAGATGGGTGGGGGCGAGGGGACTGCGTGGATATGTTTTGCGGCGCCGGGGGGTGGGGTGTGGGCTGGCGTCTGGTGCGGCTCGTGGTGGGGCGGGCGGGCGTCGAGAGCGTGTGGGCAGGGCGGGAGCCGCCCCGGCCGGGCAAGCCGCCTCCCACGCCGGGATCCCGGGAGCGACCCGCGGAGGGGGCGAGGTCTCCTCCCGGGACCACCGCTCCCGCCTCCCCCCCCCCCCCGGTATTTGGGTGGGCACGCAGGGCGCGTGTTATCGAGCAGTGTCGACCCACTGGAATTAAAACATGGCGTGCAGGGATGCACTCCGGCCTCCTCAAACCCTCCCACCCCCTTCCCCTTTTCACCCACAACACCCCACCCCCTCCCCCAGCCCTGCTCTCTCGCCGAGGGAAATGCGGATATTTTTGGAGTGGGGATCCGAAGCGCGTCTACTCATTGCTCGCGTCCCTGCCTCCGTTGACACTGCACCGGATTGCTTATTTACGACGTCCGAATGTTTTGCTGGGAAAGAGGATGCGCTTAAACTTGGGGGTGGGACGCTCCCGTGATTTGAGCTTTGGAGGAAGGTGGAATGATTGACCAAACTTGGGAGAGAAAATGATCAAATGGAGGGCATGCTGGGAAATGTCGGGAGAATGAGAGGATGATGATGCGGGAAGTAGATGCGTGGCAACAAATGGACGGATAGATGAAGGTTTGGAGCCTCTCCCTATGCTGAAGGATTTATGGAAAGGAGAATGTGAAATAGTCAGGAAGATGACGAAAGAGACCTCAAGGCGTCCTGTAAAATATCAAGGATCGAGAGACCCATCAGCACCTGAAATACTCATTTACATAGATATAGGATTCCGCATTCCGTTGAAAGATGAACGAGTCTTTAATTAAATAATTAGAGGGACCGTCTAAAAGCTTACATCCGTGTGGTAAGAGTTTGCATTTGTCTATGCGTGCAGAACAAGAAAATAAACGTAGTCATGCATTCATCGCCACGATCGGAGTGACTTGATTCACTAATCGACGGATAAATCATTGAAAACATTCTTTTGCTGTCAAATGCTACGATAAAACAAAAAAAAAGGCTCCGGGTTATGGAGAATGTTTTTTGAGAATGTTTGAAGCAACGGAATTCACTCGCCGCTGGAAGTGAACGAAATAAATTTTACCTGCGACTGCGTAAGAATATGCAAAGCCGAACATCATTAAACTATATCAATAGGCCACGCCAAAGTGACAAAATTAAAAGAGTTGTACGCAGCGGTTTTTTTTCCCGCGTACATTTCGTCAACCAATTAAAACCTCTTTGAAAATATTTTTTCCATGCGGCTCGTTCTTACTCATCCCAGTTCGCATTGTTTGTTCATTTCGGGTGTCACAAAGACCATCTCAAGCCCGTAGCAAACAGTGGATACCCTAAATTCGCATGTATTTAACGAATTTAATTTTTGTGAAATAAGCGGAAGGGAAATGCAAGCTAATTAATTGCTATAATGTAATATCTGTACTTCTCTGCCCCTGCGGATTACGTCCGATGACAGCTTTGAAAATATTCGATGAAGATTAATTTTCGCCTGGGTGCAGCAAGTAGGCTGTCCCGCCCACGGCTACCGGGGCGGTGGGGGCAGTGTCCTAAACCACATCGGCACGCGATCCTGAGGCGCCCTCTGCGCGAGCGTGCGATTTAGGCGCACAGTTATTGTCGTCAATAACAATGAACGCAATGGACGCCCGCGAAGTGCGAGCCAATTTCGTGATGCAGTCGGCACGCCGGGTTTTCCTCATCCCCGCGTCGCCCCGCCCCTCGGTCCTCCGCTGCCTCCGGCGACCGCCCCGCCCACGCCCCCCCGTCCCCTCCTCCCTCCCCCGGCGCTCTCTCCGCCCGCCAACCTCCTCCTCGCCCCTCCACCGCACTCCCTACCTCAACTTACATCCCCACCGGTGCCAAGACGGGATTCCGCGAATTCCGCCCAGGCGCGTGAGGCAGGGAGCCCAAGCTATCGAGGTGGCGGCGCTCGACTCGGCTGCTGCCGCTGCTAAGGATACGACTCTCGTTGCCTAGGGACGGGGTTTTTGTTTGTTTAAACGATTTTCTAGTGATTGGCGTCGCCGTTCTCAGCGCGCGCAAAAAATCATTCGCTAGAGTTTATAATCGATCGTTCTACGTGCGTGCCCGCCATCCTCTTAATTAATATCCAAAATGCACGGCGAGTGAAGCGAGAAAGGCAAGCGGGCGGAAATAAATTGTATAGCAAAGACGTAACACTGTATATGAAAAGGTGAAATGGTATCTTCAATAAACATTCATCACAAAGGTGATTTTCAATTTACATTTCTCGAGCTTGGAAATACAGGCGCGGGAGACTAAAGGTATACAGATAACACGTCGGTGGCAATTTTGTCTTTCTATGCTAATGATTCGGGGCGATTCGGGGATAGGCAAACAATGCTAATGATTCGGGGTGCGAGTGCGACTCTTTTAATGTTACATGAATCCATCCGTGTTTGGGCAAACGCTACTTCGTCTTAGGCCTTGGTTAGGTCACGAAAATATCAATCGCATTGTTATAACGTCCCCATATTTCGGGGAAGCGCGATCACGATCAAAATTAATTGGCTATGCCCGCGCGTGCAAGTCTGCTTCACCAGTAGAATTGTAATGAGCTGAACACAATGTGTCGGAGCACATCAAGCTTTGTGGCAAATAAAGAGGGTGAGTCTCATAAAAAGAGCTGGCTCGGGTAACAGTCCCTGAACGATTCCTCGCTAATGAACATGTCCACTTTAATTATTAATTGGGCATACATTGTCGGCCTCATGGTGCGGAAAAAATGCACTAACGCTTCGCTTTGTCAGGCTTGTAGATGAGTTAGGATTCGGAAAATAGGGTTCGTCCCACACGACGCCGGAATGCAAATTCGATCGGCAGGAATTAAGGAGTCTCCGCCTTGTCTACGCCACCCAACTCCAGGGCGAATCGCACCCCACCCGCTAAATGCCGGGTGGAGAGGCGAACGAAAAATTCGTCTTTAAGTTTCAGCAAAGATTTTTCATATTTCCTTCCAAACACGTATATAATATTGTATATATGTATATACACATACATATATTTATAGATATATATATATATATATAATATAAAGCGTCCCGAAGGGAAGTGGCAGGCCTCAACCTTGCGCAGCTTGGCGCTTTTATTTTTATATCCTCGGCCGCTCCAGCCCGTTCGATAAAACGGGCCAGTTTGGATCGCGTTATTTATTCCGCGTCGCCTCGTTTTTTTCGTTCGTTTCTTTGTCCTGTCATTTTTATTTCGTAAAAAAGGAGAAACAAAATGGAGAATGGGAAACAAGGAAAAAAATATGTAATTTTCGCTCACCTGCGGATAAACGCATTCGCGGACATTTGTGTTCCCCAATGTCAACTGTCTCCGCCCCAATCATGGGAACTCCCGAAACACACGCAGACGTTGGTCTCTCTCTCTCTCTCTTTTTTTCCCTCTATCCGTTCGCGTCCACTCGAAACGCCAAGTTTCTTAAAAAAACGACGAGAGGCCGTCTCAAAAGAAAGACAAGAAAAATATTGTTCGTCTTAGAAAACGGACGGCGGTCACGGCCCTTCGAAAGGGAAATGCGAAACTCTAAGCGAATACAGTGCATGTAGGCGCGAAAGGGTAAACAACGAGGAGACGAAGTACTGCAGGAGTCGTTGCGTAATATTTTCGGTGATCTTATTTTTAAAACCTTCTCACGGACACAAACAAGCACGCACACACGCTCCTGAGTGCGAATGCAGAAAAAAAACACGCATGAACACACGCAAACACACGCGGCGCATATCGTCCACGGACAGGGACATCGAAAAAATAAAAAGAGGAGGAACGTCTTGCGCAACACATTCCGACATCTCCCCCAACTCCTCCCACTCACTACCTAAGTACCCCCCCCTCTTATCCTACTTACCCCCCGTTCCCCCTTGTGTGCCCCCCCTCCACCACCGTCTCCTACCAGCGTCTCCTTCCTCGTCTATTCCCGGGGTCGTCGCGGGCTCGCTTCGTATTCATCGTTTGCTCTCTCACAGTTTCCCTCCTTCTCCTTACACATACACAAACATACGTACATGCACACGCAAAACACTAGGGGGGAGAGGGGGAAGAACTCTCTCTACAACACCACAAGCCATACTGACAACTTCCCCCTCGCAACGCCACTTACGTATTACCTGTCTCGTCGTAAAAATCCGGGTTAAACGTTTCAAGGCCACGCGTTCCCCTTCTCTTTCCTCCTCTCTTCCCACCCCTCACTCTCCCGCCTTCCCTGCTCCTCCTTCCACCATCTCCACTCTATCTACACGCCTACCTACCACTTCCTTCCCCCTCCCCCCTTCAATACACCAATACACTCCCCTTCCTACCGAACGACTCGTAGAAATCGCCTACGCCCCTCACCCCACAATCCCCTCCCGCGAAAATAATCGAAGTCCCCGCTCGAAAAAGAAAGGCAAAATACATACACACACACGAATAGTGTCACGAATCCCCTAAAAAGCCAACCAGGGATCGAAAAATAATGCCGGCTTCCCACACAGTACCGACTACGACGGTGTACGAGAGATACAGGCACGGACACGCATACAAACACACACAAAAACACATGCATACACTAATACACGCGCGCGCGCGCACACACGTACACACACACATGTAGATTGTAGGAGAAAAACGATCGTTGTAAATAATAAAAAAATGGTAAATATAGGCGGGCTTCATTCACGGCGGGGTGGTGTGTGGAAAAAGAATTGGGCCGCGAGGGGAGAAAAAAAATTGGGATAAATAAAGCGGGCGGGGGAGGGGGTGGTGGGAGGAGGGATGGTGGTGGGTGGGCGGAGGTTGGCGAGAGGGTTGGTTTGTTGGTTGGGTGGGTGGGTGAGTGGGCGAGGAAGATAGACAAGAAATGAGGAGCGATTGCTTAAAAAGTAGTGATCCCTCACCTCATTCCCGATGGGACAGCTGGCTTGTGGCCCGCGTGGGGTTAGAGGCACCCCAAACGCGGGAAATATGGCGTCCGCCGCTCGCGAGAGATCCGGTCCAACTAACAAAGCAAGGCCGCACACTCCATGCTACGCTTCCGAATAGGAAAGATACAAGGAAGCTTCCCTCCTCTCTCTCTCTCCCTCTCTCTCTCTCTCTCACACACACACACTCACTCTCTTTCTCTCTCTCACCAACTCCCGCCCTCTCCCTCGTCGAGCCGTCGCTCGCGCCATCTGTTGGCCGCGGTTAACACTACAAGGGTGGGGTATATTATGCCCCGGCGCCCGCCAATACCTGCCCTGGGCGCTAGGTTTTAATTTTCGTTTGATGTCCCGTCACGAGCCCTCCGACCCCCTCTCGCACCGCGGGGGGGGGAGAGGAGACCCCTCACCCCTCCCTTCCTACCCGAACCGGGCCCCGTTTTGCAACCTCCACGGGGCGGAAGGAGGGGGGGCGATGAGTTGAAGGGGGCGTCCAAACCCCCCCTCCCATGTGCAAAGCCCTCACCCCGTCTACTCCCCCCCTGGGTCCGTATTCACCCCTCGCCGCCCCTCATCTCGCTCATGTACCCCGTCCACCCTTTTAACCGCCCTTGTTCCTCCCCCTTCTCCTATCATCCCTCTCCCCCCCAGGGGGTTCCTCCATGTTTGCCGTCGCGAGATTATTAAAACCTTCAACATAATTAAATAGCTCATTAAAACCGGCAGTCGCGAATGTTCAGGTGGGGGAGGAAGGTTTGCCACCAAAACCCTAACCGTACCAAAATATATATTGTGTGTATGTATATATTTTTCGTCCCCTTCTTTTCTATTATGTCTGTGCGATCGGCGCTATTGGACGGGCGCCCTCCTCGGGTCATGTGACCTCGTGCCGTCCCCGTGAACCCTGCACCGGTTCCCGTTTCGACTCGCGTGTGTGTGTGGGGGAGGAGGGGAAATTCGTACCTCGAATGCACGCACGCGCTCGATTCCTGAAAGCGGCGGCGCACGGGGGAGGTGTTATAACATCATCGATGGGGAGGACAGGGATCGGATGCCCGTAATTAGGGTTACCGCTTGCCGTGTCTCTCTCCATGTGAAACCTATCCCTCTACTTTTCCTTGGTCACTCAATTAAAATTGTATGCATACATATACGAGTATTTCTATAAGCATATAAAGAATAATCTTCGAAAATTTTATATGGAGCGTAGCGTTTGTACGGCGCGGAAACGTGTTCACTGAAGCAGGAGGATAGGTGTTGATTGGAGGCTTTTGAAATGTGGGTGTGGAGAAGAATGGAGAAGGTGAAATGGACAGAAAAGGAAAAAAATAGGAAGTGCTAGGTATGGTGGGCGAGGAGAGAGGTTTGTTGGGAGAAATCCTAAGGAGACAGGAAAAAAAGGAAGGGCGTATTGATCGGCAGTGGGATGTTTAAGACTGTAATAGAGGAGAGAATGTTAGGCAAACGAGGACCAGGAACAGGATAGGGATGTAGGACGGGATGAAGGACGTACACAGAGATGAAGAAGGACTGATGCAGTGTGGTTTGCTGGATTATATTTTGTTAGGAGAAGCAAAATATTTATTTGGTTGTCGTGTCCATGCAAAACCTACCTTAACCGGTAAATTACATGCATATAGGTGTTTATGTATGTATTAGTGGTGACAGGCGTGACAGCACGAGGAAATTGTCCAGTTCCTCATGTGTAATATATAAATGTATATACATATATATATATATATATATATATATATATATATATATATATATATATATATATATTCAAGCCTCAATTGGGGTAGGAAACAAAATGGGGAAATATGGGAATCCAAAATGGCGTTGCCGGGGAACCAGCTCACAAAGTAAGCAGAAAATGAGTATAAAATAAAACAGTATCTGCTCGTTCCCCCCCCCCTTCTCTCCCCCTTGCCACAACTCCCTCCCACTCACTCTTTGTACCACAGTGCAGAGCTGAGGAAAATAAACGGTCTCTATGGCAACGGGTCGGGAAATTTCCGACTAACCTTCCTCCCTTCACTCGCTCTCCCCCTAACTCCCTCCGACCCCTTCCCCCTTACTCCCGTCGGCTTCCCTCGCAACTAGAGGGAGCCCAGATGAGGGAAAGGGGGCGTCGGACGTGGGGAACATTATTATAATTGGTTTCCGTGCGCTAAGAGAAACTACGGAGCGTCTCTATTCATTTGTTTGTCTGTTATGTTTTTTAGGTGTCCCCTAACCCTCCCCACCGGGTGTGGAAAAGGGGGTAGGGGATGGGGTGAGGAAGTCCCCTCTTCCCCTCGAGTGCTCTCCGCCAAATTGCGAACGGCCAAGAGTAAAAAGGACTCGACGATGGGAGTCATTTTTTTCTCTTTTGTTTTTTGAGAGGTGGCAAAATAAAATTAAACTAAAAAAATTATTCGCGAGTAAATGTGTGCCGCTCGAGGAAAAGGAAGAAATTATTTTGCAAACCTTATTATTCCTTTTTTTCTCTCTCTTCGGCCTGGTTCCTTCCTGTTCACGGGGTCCACCTTCGCGATCGATCGGATCGGTTCTCGTTCGGCAAACGGGGAAGTGCTGATGTGTGTTACGCACGGCTCGGAGTGGGCTGAGCGTGACCCTCGCTCGCCTGCAAGCGAAACCGAAGAGACAGGACGCCTCGCGCAAAACGTGCTCCGAGGAAGGTCGACCATCCACGGCCACGACAATGTTGCGATTAACGCGGAGGGGAGGGAGAGAATCCGTCTATTATTGGGAGCTTAATTACGATTGGTGTCTGCGATCCGTGTAAGTGAGTGAGCGTGTGAGTGCATTGTCATGAAGCAGCCCGGACTTGGGGAGCTAGCTCCGATAATGAGGGAGACAATTATAGTAAACGGGGA
This sequence comes from Hetaerina titia, assembly GCA_037158775.1. Lineage (NCBI taxonomy): Eukaryota > Metazoa > Arthropoda > Insecta > Odonata > Calopterygidae > Hetaerina > Hetaerina titia. Next base: position 81,109,751 of record CM073776.1, on the reverse strand, counting down.
TAATGGGGGTGTTCACTCGTCGATTAGTTCTGTTGCCATAATTACCGGCGGCGTTAGTCGCGCGTCGTGTGAGCCGGTAGAAACTGTAAGCGTAGTGACACCGCACGTGTTAAGTGGGGGCGGGAGAAATTTTGCTTATAAACTCACGTACGGCGCGTGGTTTGACTTCCCGGCGTTGCAGTAAGCTTCGATTTCTCATTATTGTGCCTGAAGGCCAGATTCAGAAAATCCCACATTTTTATCGTCGTCGATAGTCTACCGATTACCCTGAACATTGGTAGACATCTTGGACTTCTTAGTCATTACCGTGAATACTAAAATCCATCCGTTCTTCATTATTTTCCTTCATAAGTGTACTTTCTACTGCTTCTCTTTGCTGTCCAAAATCCGTATAGTCTCCCTCGCTTTACCATCTCTCTCACTCTACACTCCCTCTAGAATTTGTCTCGATCGCATGGTTATAGTTTAGCAATAATTCTTCATTTTTGTGTGGTTTCCATATGTGTGGCATGCATTATGTGGTATACCCCGCGGCAAATATTCCATAGAATGAACAGACCTTAATTCTTTCGCCTATGCCGCTATTCATTATATTCATGCAAAATTCTCATTTTCTTTTTTCGTTTTCATTCTGGTGATTTCGTCTGCGTGTGGATGGCGTAAGTAAATCCTCTTATCCCAATTTGTTCGTACAAATTGAGAGCTTTCCCTCTCGACGAAAAACGCGTAAATATCCGGGAGATACTCCGGGCGAAAATTAACACGATGGTCAACGATGTGGCCCTAGGTTACGGTTAACGTTTTCTTTTAATTATTTGTTTAGTTTTTCCCAAATGAGAAAAACGAGTAATAAAACATCAAAATACGGCACGCGGAGAGAAACCTCTGGTTGTCGTTACATTAGATAGCGTATGGCTAATTTAAGTAGAATGAATTATTTTCCTAAATTAACTATCGACTGTTACTTTTTTAAGGAAATCTTTTTTTCCCGATTTTATTCAATGCCTGGCGTTTATGAATGGGGAGGAACGGCCTGGGTCAACAGTTCTTCAATTGAATGGTTATTGGGCTTCTGTTCGTCCGTAATCAACGTCAGGGCTTGGTACGGAAGGAGCACTGGGGTGTAAATATCGTCTTCTTGATCAACAAGCGTTCACACTCGCTCACGCCGATGAATTGGTGGCCAATGGCTCGTGAAATTCGATTACACGGCAAGCCTACATTAAATTCTAGCCGCAGATTTCAATCCGTGGGTGGAGTTTCCAAGAAAATACATCCCATGTATTGCACCACTTACTGGCAGCTGAATATCCCGGTAGTTGAGGACCTTCGACACACGTTCCAATCATAGCGCGGCAAGAGTACTGCTGAATAGAGTATATTTTCCTAATTTATTTCCTCAAAATTAAGTGCGCATTACATTTTGATGTGATTTCGATCACACTTCTGAGTTTCACTCAATATTTTGGCGAAAACAGGATATAAGGTATATTTAAATACATACTTTCAACATGTTACTTCCAGTTGAGTTTCCACTTAGTTTTTAAGCTATCGACACGATGCCTGGCTCCTCTCCGATTAATTTATTTCCCAAGCTCTCTAATCTTACATCTTATTTTAGTACCCTGCAAGCCACCGCTAGGGTTTTGTGGCAGGGGGTGAATACACGCCAAAATAATTTTGACCCGAATACGAATTTGGCGCGGTTGGACAAGGTTATTCTAATCCCTTTCCGGTGGTAGAAAAAATTACATGCTAAAACTATGGGCTATACACTTAATATCTCTAATTTTCTTTACATGATCTCTCCTACCGTAGTACGGTGGGAATAATTATACATTTTCAACGTCACTGCTAAATAGACCTGTTTCCAATCTATGCAAGAGTTTCAATCTATAATTTAACCTTCGCTCCGTGAGTGATTCCCAGCCTAGCTCCACTATTATTTTTGATGCGCTACTTAGTATGTCGCGACAACGTGTTACAAATCTAGCTCCTCTACGCTGCACGCGATCCAATTCAGCTATCAATCCAACTTCGTGAGGATCCCATATACTAGCAGCATGTTCATGAGGTCTAACCGGCGAAAGATATCATTTCCCTTTGACCTTTTCATCACATTTAACTAGACTCATCACATTCTACATCATTTACCCAGGATTCTTCTATGAAATCCTAATTTTTTGTTAGGTTGACCAAATATCCCCAGGTATTTAATTTAGTCTACACATTCCATTTCGATTTTCCCGATAATCAAGGGCAGTCTCTCGCAACGAATTACCGATTCTTTAATTTTTAAGCAATCTTTTAAATTTGAAATCTTTAAGCGGCAGACACCGTCCTTATCACTACATCCATAACTTTAATTCAAATTTTGTTTATTATTATTATTTTTAATGTACTGCATTTGTTTATATCACGTCCACTGAAGTCCAATGTAGTTATATACTATGTATAAATATATGGGATAGTGGCAGTCCAGTGGGTAGAGCGCTGGATTGGAGATTGCCACAACTCTCCGTATAGCGGCTTATTTTATTGTTGGTTGTCTACTTCGTTCGGAGAGGTATGGGAATTATCGTTGTTCCCGTGTGCAGCAGAGTCCATCCAAAACCTCCCTTAAGCGGTAGAATATCAAAGAACAGTAATAACAGTACACCTAATGGCGCAAATGGCCTCTGCTGTCGCTTACCTTCCTTAATAACTACTGCTAATGCTAGGAGGGTGGGTTTGTGCAACACTCGAGCCGATACCCGAATAAAAGTTAGCTTTTAGCATCTAGTAACCGGATGAATATCCATACACCTTGCGAAATAATGCCCTGCTAATCATCGCAACATTTTCTGATGGCAAAATGAATTTCCTTAATTTCACGATGAATTTCACGATTTAAGACTGTTTTGAATTCAGGTGATATTTATATGTCTTGTTGGTAAAATCTATTTCATTTCCGTCATGAAATCACTGAAGGTTGCTTGTCTAGTATAATTTGGTCCAAAAAAAAAACAAAAATACATCTCTCGTTGAAAAGTGGTTTAATCGTTAACGAACTATAATGATTAAATTCGAATGTTGATTTATTCCACATCATTTTAAACGTGAAAGTATTTCATGGCGAAAAATATATTTTCTTTTACCCTGGAAGGGCTTATCCAATTTGGTGATTTCGCCATTAGTGCATGGTTGATTAGGTCCCAGGTATGTAACTGCGAAACATGTATTTAGAAACCTTATCACCCACCGACGAATGGTTAGATACCAATGCGTGGAGCGCGCAAAGTTTTTGGAGCACTAATTCCGAGAGCAACAACACGCGATTATAATCCCGGCACCTCTGGTCGATAAAAACGCTTCTCTTTATCGGCGATGCCCTAGTACAGTACCTGATACCGAAATGGCCGCATTGTCTCTTTTTAAAGAGAACATCTCTGCGTTATTTTTAATCTTTAATTTCCTTTATCAACGCCAGATAATGGTCAATTTACGGAAACATTTGTTACTCAGAGACCTTTTTTTTCGATAGCTTGGCATCAACTAGAGCCGTAGTCTTGGACCGCTTAATCTGTTTTCTCACGCCCCAATTAGCAGAAAATATTTTGTGACCGGACCCGAACGTTATCTTTGCTCGAAAATTAAGTAAATGGCACCATATTGGTTTTTTTAAGGCAGGAATTTTAAAGGAATTTATTTCCGTCGTAAGTTTTGCGTTTCAAATACTGTATTTTTATTAATTTGCATGTATATATGTATGTCTATTTCATGTTAACGTACATTTTTTATTTCGATCAATCTATTATTTTCGCCACTTTTATATCACGTTTGGGGGTCTCAAGGCGTCGATTTATTTCACTCAATATCGGGCAAAAATCTGACTGTCGTCGTTGATTGGTTCCCAATTCGAAGATTCAGTCACGTTATCTCGTTCATATTCTCTTAAATACCAAAGCAAAAACTAATGAACGGGATTAAACGACTTACCCGCTCGTGGTTGGTGTTGTTCTTGGAAGTGTGAATTCTTTTTTTTCCATTTGGTGTAGTTTTTACGCATTCGACGCCAAGCGCAGGATTAGAACGTCTTCTTCTCTATTTCATAATTTGCGAGACAACATCTCCTATGGCCATTGAGTATTGATTGATCACAGCGTGCCAAATTATGCTTTCGTGGGTTTTAAAACTATCCTCATCTTTCTCTGAATCGTTCGTCGAGGATTAAATGCCATTTTCGTGGTCGAAAACGTTTACCTAACTTCGTTTCAGGGAGAAAAAATGTATAGCTACTCCTTGAATGAGATAGTAGAATAACTTAAATCGGTGTAACCACAATCGAATGAATTTCATTATTACCGTGATTGCTTCAATGATCAGAGTGGAGCGATGAAAGGCGCTCTCAATACATGATATAATTATCCAACAAAGGGTAAACACCTCATTAAATGTAGATTTTGTCTGGTATTAATATTAATGATTGTTACTTTAATTTTTTTCAATTCATGCTTGTTGTTCTTGTTTATTTCAAACAGCTGACGATCCTAATGGTAATTAGTGTTCACGGTTGGCATGAAATGAGAATAAGGTTGAAGGACGTCTCTTTGGCAGTGATGTTGAAAATGTATTATTACCCCCATCGTAGTACGGTAAAAGAGATCTTGTCAATCAAATTAGAGAGATTAAGTGTGGAACAGAACAGATAGATTAAATATGTCATTTTCTCCACGAACGATAAAGGATCAAAATAACATTTTCCGACCGCCGTAGTGTCATATTCGGGTCAAAATTAGTCTGATGTGTATTCACCCCCTGCCACACACCCTAGTGGTGGATTTCATAGCACTAAAATAAATAAATAAATGGCAAATTAGCTCTTTATGAGCTGTGATATTCGCGCTACAATGTTATCTAATCTGCTGAAATGGAAGTAGTTAATCATTATTAATCCTAATGGTGAACTCTAACGATTGAAAAATTCACCGTTATTCAATTTCAAGTATGATTACGGTTAATTGACAATCTAATTTTCGGTGATTATCACAAGGCCATCATTGCACACTAGAAACGTGGTTGGTTTTTTTTATATCAATGAACTACTGAAGTGAAGCGAAAACAAGCACTAAAAACCCAAAATAGCAGGTTTAATAGTCTAACTTATGGATTATATCATTAAAATGTTATATAATCTACTGTAAGTAGGTAAAATGTACTACCATTAAGTAATATTAGGCAGATTTTTAAGCTTTGAATTACATTCCGACAAATTAACAATTACAAAGATCGATCCATGTAAAAAATCAGGTCGTGGAGGGAGAGTATATTTTGTACAAAAAATGGCTTATTTCCAGTGGATTCTCATATAACTGTAGTGGAGGCATGGAAATGTTCGCAGGAACAAGAGATGTGAATTCTGCTACCACTTGATTTTAATGTATTTTGCGAGGTTCCCTGCTGCGAATAGACTCTACGGCGTCAATATCTGCGTTAGGAAGAGAGTAAAACGTAAAAGAGAATATGTTCAGTAATGGTGAATAATTTGCTTTCGTGAATAATTTAAATCGAGTTCTCAATAAAGTTTAGTTTTAAGTGCCACTCAAGGCATTAGTAGACGGAGCTTATGATCCGGTACCATACCGTGGGGAGTTAATTATTGCATTGAGCAAGAGTTTCGAAATGTACTCGTACTACTGGTTGTTAAATGTACATAAGACAAAGCCACGGCTTCCAAAATTCAGTTATTATTATTCTGAAACACAGATTAGACTTTCAGGTAATTACCTCCCACCTTATAATACCCACATTATAAAACGACTTCAAGTACTATGGCGGGAATGTGTATTAAAACCGTCCAGTCATGAAAATTCATGCGTGGTATTTTTCCACCCTCAAATCAACGGCACGAAGGGTGACCTTTTCCTGTCGCACAATAGGATGCATCACTTTTGAAGCAAATTTGCATTTTCTATTTATCCGGCGGTGAATACAGGACGTCCTAATGGCTGTGGCAATTTAATGCAGAGAGGCGTCGTGGTTTCTGGCAATATATTTAAAAGCTCCGCGAAAGTGGAGGCGTTGTTTTTTTATTATGTGGAAATTTGCAGGACCCACTCGCTGGGTTCATATTTAGGTGGGAACTCAAAATAATTATAAAGCCAGAAATTATCCTTTTTCTTTCCTCAGAAGTTAAATGGTTACATTTTTGTTCGCGAAATGGTCCTTGACACTGATTTTAAATGGCCACACGCGGAAAAAACTCACCGTTAATTCAGATTTATTTAGTTTTCCTACTTTCGTAATTACTTGATTGTACTCTATGGGAACAAACTTCCGAACCGTAGTCGTACCATTGTTTGCCAATATGTAAAGTCGAAGTCAGTCAATTTCTCTGAAATTAAGTTATCATTTTACATACACACATTACCAGATTGTTTTCGAAGCTGAACCTCTATCTTGGAAATACTATTTTGTGGAATAAATTCTGATCCCACATTCTTCCTTTCTCATATCAATTTTCGTATTAATCTTAAGTTAATGTGATCGTTATCGAAAGTATCGGCTTTTTAAACAAGATAATAATGCATCAATATCGTCATGTACCTCTGTGCGTAAAATGCTACTTATCTTCATGTGTTTCCACATTATGAATCAGAATTCTTGCGGTGGTAGTTCTTCACTATCGAAAGAGCAGGCATAAAAGTTTCTTATTTTCGATATTAATTCATATCTAAACCAATCATTTATCATCGTCTTTTGATAAGAATGCACCCAGGACTTCAAGTTGAGGAAATGTCATAATAATGATTGGTACTTGAGATCTCGATGCTACAACCTCCTCACCCAAAAGGGGAGTAGGTTCTCCTCTGCAGAATCTCTGCAGTGAAGCGATGACAGTGCAGGCGAGTGAACTTCGCGGCAAAGCACGGTCCCTCCCTCCCCCACCGTATGAAATGGCTCTCCTCCACGCTCCCCCTTTCAACGATAGTGTTTATCCTGCGAGATAACGAGTAGAACACATCTCCCTTCCCTCTAGGGAGGCGGAAGGGTGGGAGGTGTGTGACCAACCGACTCGGGACCTGCATTCAACTTTGACTTCGTTTCCTAGGAGTTCCTCGGAAAAAGAAGTACATAGGTGTGAAAAGAGGGGAAGGTTCCCATCAGGACATCTCCCTTGGGATTTTTTTAAAACTTCAATACACCACCTCACCTAACGCAAAATCAGCCACCGCTTCATTGCGTCCCCCCGTATAAGAAGTACAGGGATTCCCCAGACGGGCAGAGGGTTTACACCTACACTCCTCGTTAAATTCCCACGAGGGTGAGGTAGCGGGCAAAGAATCAGTTCGAATGTTGGAGAGCGATGCTTCCCCTCTCTCCCTCTCCCCTCCTCCCAACATTTACGCGCACCATCGTCTTTGTGCGCCCCCCTCCGATGCTCCAATCCCTCGAGGGATCAAGAAAAAGCAGTTGTTATCCCGAACGACCCTACCCCACATCCTTCAACCCTTACGCATGGGCTTATATAAGCTAGGGACACAACAAACCAGCACACGCGCCAAGGGTCCGTAAGTGAATGCTCTTCAAGTTTTTAAAGGTGGGCGTAACGGAATTAGCCTTCCCCCCTCCTCTCCTCCTCCTCTCGTCCGCACCCCCTGTCTCCCTCGCCCAAATGCGCCCCTCCCACCATCTCTTTAAGTGTTTCCCCTTGCAACCCTCCTCCGCTCTCTTTCCCTCAATCTCCTCCCTTATCCACTTCATTGAAGGGGGTCGAGCAGCAGGGGTGGTTGAATGCGCGGCAATGGGGGGGGAGGTGTTATACCTTCCCCACGCCCCCCAGGTTAAACACCTCCGTCCCTCCTGGCTCGCGTCGTAAAAGCATCGGTGAGGGAGGGATTAACTCTCCCGCTAAGTGCCACTGGAGCGTCGAAATGTCTTTCGATCTCACCCTCCCTCGACCCAAACTCCTCCAAACCTCCCTTCTTCTCCTTGCGTCCCATTGCGCCCCCGCAAGCAAAACTCCCTATAATTTTCACCCCAAGACCCAATCGACCTCATCTGCACATTATTCTCCCTACGCGCTTATCCTTCCGCAATCCAAGCCAACCTCTCTCTTCTACTCTCGCAACCAATACTCTCCTGTCTCGATGCAGTTCGGTGGCATTCGCAAAACCCAATGCCACCGAACGGAGGAATATCGTCAGCGGGCAATAAAAATTTGTTTCGTGTTGGAAAACTAGACTAGGTGCTTCGGCTGTACCGGTACTATTGCACATGAGTCAGTTAATCATGGACCCTTGGTGCATTAAGGGGGAACACCTAAGAAAATAACAGGTACGCGCTGTCGAAAATAGGAGTATACACGATTAAATTCCCACAAAACACACTCCAAGTCTGGCGTCCTAACCTCCCCCCGCCGTGTGCCCTCGTGTTAGATGAGGTGTAGGTGAATGTATATAGTCTATTTTGTTTGTGAATTGTCCGTCCGGAATGCGTAGAATATTAACCGGTAATAAGTGCCTGAATTTCATGTGTGCCTGCCCTCTGATAACGTATTTTCTTGTCCTCTTTGTGTGGGTATAGAAATAGCTGCTAACCATTTATTACTTATAGTATACTACCCTGTCCAATAAATACGCCAACTGAATCCATAAAAACTCCATTTTGAAAAATTTAATCTACATCGATTTCTAAAAGAAAGCGTTCTTATCCATTCTTATTCTGCTCAACCTATCCCTCTTGCCTCTTCCATCACAAGTAATGCTGTTACCTTGGTAGGGAAACTCTTTTACTTTTCTCAGTGTATCTTTCCCCAATTTTTCACCCCCTGTTATGCATTTGCTAAGATCCTTGAAAGGTTTTCTTTCTTCAATTATTATGATAAATTCACCAAAAATATCTCACCCCAGTACAAACACCCGGGAGAAAAATCTGGTGCAGTGAGGGCATGATTTTTCGATAAAATTGGAGTAGGGAATGAGAATTTGCAAACTGGATTGTCGCCCTGTCACTGAGCCTCAGACTGAAGCTTCTCATCTTCGAACGTCATGTATACAATCCATAAAAACCTCCTATACTGAGTATGCCACGAAGTGAAAGCGAAGCTCCTTGTATACTGGTTATTAGGAAATCGTTATTTGTTCTCTACAGCAACCCATTATTATTATTTTTTGGTAGTATCCCGCTTAATTTAGGTTTTGAATGGACAGGGTGACATCCCACGCTCCAAATAAACTCTTCCTCAATCCCGCATGATTCCAACCTCCATTCATTCCGTCCAACAGCTTCATCCATTTCTCCCCTTCCTCGTTCGCCTAAAATTCTCCCCTTAATCACAGTATTCAAAATCCCATTGCCATCGAAAATGCTCTCCATCCGTCTTTCATGCCTCCTTTTGATTTCTCCCAACAAAACCCTCGTAATCCCACCATGCCTAGTGCGTCTTTGTTTGTTTTCCTTTCCGCCGAGTATACCTTTGCCGTCCTTCTCCACACCAGCCGCCAATCGACGCTTATTATTTCGCTCCAAGGACCAATTTTCCGCACAAAAGCATGATCCATATCAAAACTTAAACTAATATTCTGTTAACATCCTTAATCAGCGTCCCTGTCATCAATATCCCCCCTGTTTGCGAAAGGTTCTTGGTTTAACGCAGTTCTTCTTTTAATATTCCTGTTACTTTGACCATCTTGGTCCAATGCCGTACCGTGATCTATCTCACATACTTTAGTTTTTGTCCTCCTATTTGAATTCATAATTTAGCCTTCCTCTTTCTCTAGAACCTCACAACTTTTCATGTGAACCCTCCCACTTTCATATTACCAATTGCGAATAAGTTATCCTGTCGGCTTTTTGTAGATCCCTTGGCCGATTAATGCATGTTACGGAAATTTTCGTTCAATTGGTACAGGCGATGTGGCTTCCATTGTTGTCATTGAGAAAAAGCCCTTCTCTTGTCAACTTTGCCTTCTTAACATTTGTTCCTGCTCTTGACATCTGAAAATGATGTTGCGTTTGTCTTCATCGTGTCCATCGTTCATTGATACTCATGTGATGTACTGTCAATTTCAATGAATAATTCAAGGTTTTGAAAATATTAGTAGGAAAATTCTCTATCCTATATTTGAATAATCGCGGAATGTTGGCGTTCATTTGATAGTGGAGACGTGGGAGAGAAAAATGACTTAAAAGAATTCATCTCGTATTTGAAACCTTATGCACTATGTTGCTGTTTTCTTTAACTTCTGATAAATTTCCTCTGCTTTTCGTCTATGTGATTCTTATCCTATCTCTTTTTTCTTCGATTATTTACACTTCATTTACGTTCCACTATCTCCTAATATCTCATATCACCTAACATCTATATATTTCATGTCTAACTTTTTTATCCCATCTCTTACCTACTAATTTATTACTAGTCTATGCAGGTATCCATTTCTCTTCCGTGTCTGGTAATGGTCAATACCAGGTCGTGTTATTTCCATATCTCGTGACGATTTCGCTTCCTTCTCCGTGAGATTGATTTAAATTACGTATATTACAGTATGTTCAGATAATACGTTACAAGTTTCTTGCCTTCTCTTACCCTATTCTTTCTTCATGGCACTTCGTAATGTTCATCTTCCCCTTTCAATTAATTACGTCCTTCTTGGATCTACGAGTGTACCGTCCGGCTTTCTTCCATTTTATATTCATTTTCTCCTCTGAACATTTGTATTTGGTGGTGCACGAAATCAAATTAACACTATCGTCATTTCTTTAGTTTGTCACACAAATAAGGACACGTATCATGTGACATCACACTTTCTGAAGTTGCTTTCCTCCCTACGTGTGGCACACTCACGTATTCCACGGCTGGTGTGTGACTTTCTATGGGCACTGGTCAAACTTTGATCACTGAAAGGATTCCCGCTTAATGATTTAAGGTGAGGAGAGCCAAAGAGCTGAAATTTTACAACCGTTTTTATTTTTTTTCGAAAGAGATGAGAAGCGGAGTGGTAATGGTAGAGATTTCTTTTTTGGTGCGCTCGTTTATAATGCGGAGTCTTTTATCCTCTGACGCGAGGGTTGGTTCACCTTGGTGCTTCGGTGGCGCCTTCAAAAAGGACGGGAAGCGAGAGTTTTTTTTTCGCGGAGAAGAGATTCCTTCGTCCATTATTAATAGGAAGAGTGACCTTGTCTTTCCGTCGTCGCCTCATCTCCCTTTGACCTCTGCTCAACTCTGGGCAGAGAGTGATCCAGTTAGGCTTAAATGAAATAAATATCAGTGTGTACGATTGTTCATGTGTGCCTGAGTGTGGGGGTATGTGTTCCCTATCTAGTCGTTGATGTATGTTAAGCGTGAGACTAGGGACACAGAGTTAAAGGATACTCGGTTTTTTTTGTAGGTTTCGGTGGTCCAAGTCTCCTCATCAGCTTGGAGGTAGGAATGAAATGGAGGGACGGGTGGGAGTGGAGTGACGATGTGGAGTGGAAAGGTTAGGGGGAGAAGAGGCTTGGTTGGTTAGGCGAGCGAAAGGGTGGAAGGCTGGAGTTTTATATTGGGAGCAGGGGGGAGGGTTTGGATGATTCGATTCTCAATTCACGTAACTACCCATTATTCAGGGTTTGGACTCTTCAAACTTTAATGCCCAATGAGTACCGACCGTGTGAATTGTCTAAAAACAATTACTTGGACATCTAAAATCTAGTCTGAGTGAAACATTATTGTTGCGATCTAGGTATGTGGCCTGGAAATAAATGTATCGATTATTTACTCACGATCATTATTCGAAGAAATATATCGATATGAGCATCCATGTCATGTATTTATCGACACGAAAATCTAGAAAGAAAATAAAGATATTAACTTTCAAAGCAATGACAATAAGTATTAACTGTTGATTAAAATCTGATGTATTATCATGCAAATTAGTTGTAATTGAGTACTTTTCAAGGAGAAAAAGAAACAAAAAGGAGATATCAATTAGTTTTTTCGCTGTCACGTACTGAAAAACACATTAAATGACTCATATTCACAAAGGAGCCCGAAAATGAAGTGAGACTAAGGTGTGATTATTCATTCGAGTAAATTATCGAAGTTTAGTTTTTCATACAAAAGTACTGGGGTTCTAAAGTGAATTATCAATGAGTAATCATAGATATGTTTTCGTATCCATAGCCAAGGGTACACTTGCTTATATCAGTATGCAATAACATACGGGGATATTATTTTTTAGATTTTCCTGGCTACGAATGAGATCATTGTATAATCTATTGGAAAAAAATTGACAGTTCGCTTTCTTGCTCTGCTCAGCCAAGTGAAATGAACCAGGAGAAACATCCACTCAGTTACATCGCGTGCCATTGATGCTGTTCGGTTAACATCATGCATATGCTATAATACGTGCCTTTATTCATGGAATCCCTGGCATTTAGAACTTTAACGTTGAGTCATGATGTAAGGTTTTACTAATATGAGATTTGCTCAGTGCCACATTTATAGAATCAGTTAATATGTTATCGTTCTAACAGCCTGGTTTTCGTTCCCTCCTGCTTTTGCAATTAATTATTATCCATGTATATACATGTATGTGTGTGTGTTGTATTATTAGCTAATGTATTTAATAATAATATGGTAGTGAATAGCGGATGCGAGGTGCAATCTTTTAATCGAATCAATAGTAACATGGAAACTGCCCTCCTCCATTGACTACTTTTAAATAAATAATATGGTAGTGCTTTCGTTTGGCCATTTTCTCACCAAGGTTTTTTTTATTATTTTTCGATCTGGCATCAATTTAAACGGCTCTAGTCTAGCATGATGTATACTGTAAGTGTACACGCATCCGTAATTGCATCATTTGAATATTTTAACTGGATGAATGTGAAAAACAATAGCTATCCAGCCACAGAATGTGTGGTACTTGATACTTGATGTGCAACTGTTGGTTGGTAAATAGTAAAAGCGGAGTCATAACTCAACTCAATTCGGAATTTTTGCATGTGTTGCTGGGAGGTTAATAATTGTTTGCTTGAAATATTGGCGAGAAAGCTTTCTAGTCCTTGCTCATTATAGCAAGCTTTCGGTGCTTCCTTTACCATTCCTGAAAATAGTTTGACTGTGCAAGCTTAGGCGAGTTGTAATGTCTGAACTAAGTCAAGGGTTATTGGTATAATCATTAGCGTTGGCTGCATTCGCTTGCCCTATATCCGTAGGTCCTCGATGACGCAGCCAAAATTCTGCGACATGCTAGTTTCCGTCCCGAACACGCTGTCTACCTGGCAAATTACCCTAGGCATAACTTGTTCAGAGTCTAAACCTGTGAGGTGGTGCTGCGGTCAATTTTCTTGTGAGCCATGGTAAACCGTATTCCTTAATGCAAGACGTCATTATGCTCACGTTGCAGCTCGCAATTCGCTTGGATCTGGAAAACGGGGAACATAGTTCGCGGTAATTCCAACATTTCCTGTCTTCATTTCTGAAGATGGAAAAAAATCCTGTTTTGGAAGGTTTGTCATCGTTGGAATAGTCGGAATGACCGTTCATGACCATTCCTCAATGCTTTCTTGACTTGCCTTATTCATCCATTTTCATTTCGTTTCATTCGCTTTCTAAAAAGACTAACGTAGGGAAAACAAGAAATAACTTCAACCAATTAATTATTTTAAATTAATATTTTTTTATATTGAATTAATTTTGGATTGATAACCTAAATATTAATATTCATTTAATAATTGGTTTATTTATAAGTGATGAGACGTTGAGGATACTCTAAAATGTTTTTCGGAACCATGTTATACGATTGTACTCGAAGGTCAAGGTAGAGTGGATAGAAACATGCTGCGAAGATATAATGGCAACATAAAGATGGGAGACAGCGAAAATGCCTATGAACCGGTAAAGAGGTAATTCGGAGAAAGAAATACAAAATCTCACGACGTCCGAAATGCTAATAGAAGTATACTAATGAAAGATTAAGATATTGGGAAAGTATCGAAGGAATACATTGAAATACAACTCTACCAACTGTCCAATCCACTTGAAGGTGAATTAATGAAAGAGGAAATCTTGATAGTAGAAGACGAGCGGGGCCCAGAAATACTCAGAAGCGAATTTGACGGAGCCATTAATGACGTGAGTAACACCGAGGCACCAGGAGTTGACAAAATAAACGGAGAAATGATCGAGACACTCGAAGCGAAGAATACCGTCTTAGGAATAATGAAAGAAAGAGCTAAGACAGTGAAAAACTACCGGAGAGCTTTGAGAAGAAGAGTGTGATGATTGCATGCCAAAGAAACGAAGAGCACAGAACATTGAACCTGATGTCTTGCGCTTCGTAAATACGTACTCGGATAATTAGCCGAAGAATAGAAGGAAATAGTCTCACCGAAAACAAATTCAGGTTTACAAAAAGCCGAGGATTAAGATAGGCAATTCTGAAGTTGGCGGTCCTGACCGATAAAATGTCACACGTAAACAAAACACAGGTATTCCTGGACTTGGAGAACACCTTCAGTAACGTCGAACGGGACAAGATGTTCAAGATTCTGGAAACGCTTGCAGTGGACTTCAACGGCAGAAAAATAATCCATGCGAATGAAACAGACCGTGCGAAAGAAAAATAGAAACCAAAATAAACAAAGGAGTTATACAAGGATACAACCTCGTTCCAGCACTATTCAATTGGTATATGTAGAAGACGCAATACAAGAAGCACAAGATAAATGCTATGGGCCAAGTACTACTGTAATATAATATGAACATCAACATGAAATAAATCAAAATCCTTGTGTGTTGAAGAGAGAATGCATAGATATCACAACTCGACAAGTGCAACTAGGGCAAGTGGAATCCTTCATCTACCTGGGCAGCAGTATGATTGATGGAAGGATAGATGTTCGACCGACCTCAAACGAAGAATAGCGCAAGCTAATAAGGCGGTCATGAAAAGAGGCAACTACAATGTTCAAAGAACCTGAGGTTGCAAATTAGGAAAAAGTTCGTACGGAGTATGGAAATCTATGGATTAAAGACATGGAACATTGGACAAAAGAAGGATGGAATAGTGAAACATGGCGTTGAAGGGTAATGCTGAAGATTAAATGGACGGACAGAGTTAGGAAGGAGGAACGGAAGGGGAAAGGGCAACACGGGGAACTCAACGGTGAAGATGAACTAGATGGATTGGAAACACGGCAGGAAACAAGGCAGAATGGATCAGTAGAAACATAAAAGAAGGGAAGATAGCGGAAGACCAAGGGACAGGTACATAGGAAAACTTGGAAGGACGTAAAACAGAGAAGCAAACAGGGATTAGTTAACACTGAATAGAGTACAATGGAATGGTTGCAATAAACCAGGATTAGAATTGGTATAATGTTGATGATGAATGCATACTCGTTTTATACATGGGACATATGTAGTTTCCGGTAAAGAAATAGTGCCTTACCATTGTTTTTTACAGAATGCAGTCATTCATCACTAAAATATTTCTAGTTCCTTCACAAAATGTACACTTTTAAAACGACGTTCAACGTCAAAACCTGGGTCTTATGTTTAAATAGTATGTTTGGAATTACAAAGCCAATAATTTCATTTCAATATGTACACTTTTACCTTGAATTTTATCTGCAAATTTTACTTTTTCAATTAATGAGAACTTACAACTGCTAAAGATTGAAACAACATGCAGTTTTTTCATGACCTTGAACAAGAAACTTTTCTTAATCATTGCATAGCGTCGCATTTCATGTGAGAAGAGATTTGCTGTACATTTTAACATTTCCAAGCTGATAGTAACTTGTTTTGTAAATGCTGGTCATTATGTTCCAACTTCCCACCCACAACCCTTACAAAACTATCCTGAAACGTTCAGATAATCTTCTTCTGCATTGTATTTTTGCGTCGTCGTCCTCAAACCTATCCCATGCTCCCTAACTACTTATCTATCAGCCAACTTCCATTGTCTTCTTGTTCAGTTTTTTTGCTAGATAAAAACCCCCCCTTTCCTCTCCATGGCGTTACGTGCGTACCATTCTGCTAGCCAGCGTTAGAATTCTTCAGCAGGAAATTCTCGTTTCCGTTATCTCATCTAAAAGCAATGCTTTCCTCCATTATTATCTCATGCTGCATCATTAGTTCGGCATCTGATAACTTCGACGCCGGGGAGACTCACTCGGGTGGGTTCCGAGTGTCGCCTGATTTTTATCGCCCCACTATCCCGCTCTAGTCCCACGGAAAAGGAATATAAAGGTCCCCCCCTCTCTCTCCCCTCTTCTCTTCGCCGTCGGCCAACCAAATGGTTTCGCGCCCCCCGCCACCCGTTCCTTTGGGGTCGTCACACTCGCTCCCTCCGGTTCAGGCGAACAAATCCTACGAATTTCATTATTGTCTCCCGCAGGGCGTCGCAATGGACCGAATGTCCCTCGAGCTAGACTGCGGGGAGGGGCTCTCGGAGGCCGGGGGAGGGAATGGGAGTCGCAGAACAAACTCACCACGGAGGCCGAGCGGTAATATCGCCAAGGGGTAGGTGGGAAATTCCGGGGGGGGGGTGGAAGTAGAGGAGGGGAGCGTGACCGAAATTAATTCGGAACTTAATCCCGGTCGGCGTTTGAGACGGGGGCGTGACTGTTGACTCGGATAACTTGAGGTACTCGGAGAGTCGAATATTGCGTTCTCGGTTTCCGTGGCCGTTGAGTCGAGAGTCGTAGGGGGTCCATGACATTTTTCTCCCCAAGTCGAGAATCGGTGAAAAAAAAACCTCCCAAATTCCAAAAATGTGAGAAATTTCTCGGCGTAGAAATCACTTGTCGGGACTTGGATCCTAACCAGTATCCCTCATTTTCTCCGATAGATGCTGAATTGCATCGGGTTTACATGTTCATCCTACAGCTACCCTTCTGGGGTATTTTCTGTTACATGCTCGCCATTACCCCCAAGGAAATATATTCATGTTGCATTCATGTGAGATATAGTAATTGACGGAGCGAAGGGAGGAAGGAAGTGTGCGGCATTGAAGAGGGAGTTACCGTAGTGTCGAATGTTGGATTGCGTTTTGCTAGGAGATGAAAGTAAATGTACCGTTGTACCTTTGTGTAGAGGCTGTATCCATCCAAAACCTATCTTACCGGTAGAGAAATAATAATAATACAAAGGGGCATGCATGTAGGATGTTCGTATACACTCTTGCGAAACTAACTGCTAAAAGTTGTCAAGTTAATTGCTAGAGTAGATCGGGTTTAAAAAATCTTTTCTTTAGAAGTCACATTCCAGATGGCCTTCAAATGTTGAGAATCGCTATCAAACTAACGTTTGCAAAATTTGGGGTAGTCAACTTCTTCTACCTACCTAGTTGTCTTATGTTCTCAAGTTCGACTTACCACACAATGTATCTTAGCAGATTGTGAATAACAGTTGTATTTACCGAAGAGTTTTTTGCACAAAGAAAGAAGAATGTGTGAAATGGGATGTCTCATGATAAGTACTCAATTGTCTTATTTTGGATTCAGATGGCATAATATTTAGCGAAGATGAAATGTCTTGTTGGGGTCTTAAAGGATCGTGAGTACGTGTAGTAGACATAGCTCTAGGGAGAATCAATGAAGAAAAACTTTTCTTGGAAGTGCCTAGTGACAAATGAGAATACGTAATCGTTCGATATGATAAACAATAGCATTGATGTGGTATACCTATCAGAAATTTGAATTAAGATAAAATATTTTGGTGGAAATAAATTGAATTGGAGAATTCATTAGCGTGGACCGGGAATCGTACCAGGATCTCTAAATTTACGGCCGAGTGATTTATTGAGTAAAGCGACCGAGGTTCCTCTTACAATTTGAATCACAAGCCCTAGCGGATTATGTTTCCCTGTCAAATTTCTCGCACTTACGTCCAAAGCAGCGTTTGGCTGCTCTATATAGAGTTATCGTTGTGGTATCTCTGTCGAATTCTTTTAATTCCCAATCTTGCATGTTTGTATGACAATGATTTTTAATTCCCATTGATGTACTTTTAATTCCCATTCATCAATTCTCTGCGTCCAATCTGTCTGCGCGGTGTCTCCCAAAGGAAATGAAGAATCACGCACCGGGACGAAAAAATTTGAAGGAAACTAAAAATACCACAGTCAATTCGATGGTTTAAAGTTCTCTTTTGTAAAAATTCATGTTTAATGAATAATTAAACTTCGCATACGTATTTTTGGCAAAAACTTTATCGAACTGCGAGTGAGAAGTAAGAAATGTTGTCTTTCAGCACTGGCCTATACAATCAAAAAAGAGCATGTGTTGATGCGTAGGGGACATCGTCACGTTCAATAATACCTGATGATGTCGCTTAATCGTCGAAACCGGTAGTTGTATAATAATGTTTTTGTGAAGAAAATACCTCGTTTACTTTTTCAGTGAATACCACTGTAATCACCCCGAAGGTTGGATTGATAGGATCAGGTAAACTTCATCTACTATTGAGCCTAATGTGTGAAATTCACTCATCAGGTTAGAGGGGGGCCTTTTTCTTTTCCTGTGCCACCTGTGATTTCCCGAGAAAATGTGATACCCGAAAAATCACACTGATTTTGTGGAGCTCCGGGTACTCAAGATGCTTCACCCTGAAATGAACCCGGGTCCTCTGGTGCACCACCTGTGCTATCATGTCCCCAAAGTTAAAATAAGCGGTAGAAAATTTATATTTTTTGTGATAAATTATAATGATTATTTCAACACGTTTTAAAGGCTTATTGATGCTAAGAAAGTAATTTTCTCTGTGTTTTCCTTTAAAACGGACAAATGTTCTTAATTCCTGCGTGCTTTCATGTAACTGTACCTCACAGAAACGATTGAATTAATTATTTGTAATGGCATTGAAATATATCTTCATGCAACATATTAGGAGAATAACTTTTACTAACTATTGCAATTTTACGTAAACTTTGCTATATGTTATTTAGAGTGACGATATCGTATATTATGTGGATATCCATATGAGTGTCCACATTTAAGATTGTATCGTACTCTATGATGTGATGAATAATAATAGAGTTCGAGTCTCATTCGAAAAATAAAATTAATTTTTGGCTCTACTATTTTGCCTGGAAGCGACTGTGCTTCTCAGTTTTTTCATGTGGATTTTTGAATTCAATTTGAAGTTTCAATTAACCGGACGAACCCAGTAGACGATGAGAATGTCCACTTAGCAAATTTTTTGGAAATATTTGAGAACCTAGGATAAAACTAGTAATCATGAAAGTGCTATTACACCGTCTCTGGTGTTCATTATTAAGGTCTATCCCGTCACCTCAATCAAATCAACCATATCATTACACTCTCGAACCCCTTGCCTTTTAACCATTACAGAATAGTGGAATTGTAACTGCTTTTTGATGCTAAAAATAAATTTATTTATTTGCGAAATGACAATGATATAATCCTGCGTTTTCAGGTTAAAATTACTTGAATGTTCCAGTAAAATTAATATACAGTATATTCAAGCAATATAATAAATTTTTCCTATTTCATGTATCACAAATTATTTAGATTATAATCACCTGACCAAGATGAATCAAAAATGTTGTTCCCGTTATGAATTTTGAAAACTTCCGCATCCAGTGTGGAAAAAGGAATATTTACACACGTTGCTCATATTTCATAAGATATATTTTATTAAATCTTGGATTCTTTCATTTCTCTAAAGTATAAAAGCGAGTGTAAGTTTTAACTCATTACGTTCCCTTTCCTGGCTTAGAGGAAATTACTCTTTCGCGTGTAAGACATTTCAAACAATAATTTTAGATGCTAATTTAAATCTTGCTGATATATGGACGTTAGGCCATTCATTTAGGGTCAGAACTTATTCTAAGTACGCCACTAGTTGACCTTCGAGTCTGGTTTATCGCCAAATTTATTACTGTCGTTTTTCAACCGAGTAGCTTGAGTAATGCCGTGGCGCCAAAGAATTGGTGACTCTATAATAACTCTTTCTTTCGCCAAAGTAATAGGTACGTTTGAAAAAAAAACTTTGTTTTGCTCTTAACGGTATTCTCAATTGTAAATACTCCATTTAAAATGGAGGTGTGATTTAGTCAGACGACTAGTCGTGAACCGAACCAATTTCCGGCAAGTTTTCATCTCTGGTTAGTCGTATTAATTATTTATATTTATGATAATTTTCCAATTCGGATTCGGGAAAAACCGAGGAGCAAGAGAGGCAATTCTCAACTTGAGAGTTGTGGCTGAAAAAATGAGACGTAAATAAGCCATTACATGTGGCATTCGTGGACTTAGAGAAGGCCTTCGACAACTTCGAATGGAAAAAGATGTTCAAGATAGTGGAAGCGTTTGGACTGGATCACAACGAAAGAAGAATTATCCATAACCTCTACAAGAATCAGGTTACAACAATGCAAACGAAAAATGGAAGAAAAATAGAAGCCAAATTAAACAAAGGAGTAAGACAAGGGTGCATCCTCTCGCCATCAATATTCAACCCATACCTGGAAGAGACAATAAAAGAAACATAAGGATTGAGTATCATAGGTGTAAGAGTCAAGGTAAATGGAGAAGAAATTAACATGCTCTGGTTTACAGATGACATCGCAGTAGTGGCGGAAACGCGAGAGGACCTGCAAGCAACTCTTAAGTGCTATGAACCAAGTATTGGGGGAATATAATATGAACATCAACAAGAAGAAAACTAAAATCCTTATATGCGGAAGAGAGAAGCTGAATGCAGATATCACAATTCGAGGGGTGAAACTAGAACAAGTGGAATCCTTCATCTACCTGGGCAGCAGCATAGCATGGGATGGAAGAAGTTCGACCGACTTTAAGCGAAGAATTGCCCAAGCTAAGAACGCATTCATGAAGAAGAGGCAGTTGCTATGTTCAAAGAACCTAAGGTTGGAAACAAAGAAGCAATTCGTCAAGACTTTCGTGTGGAGCATGGCGCTGTATGGTTCCGAGACTGGGAACATTGGAAAAGTGGACCAGCGAATAATAATAGAAGCCATTGAAACATGATGCTGGAGGAGAATACTGAAGATTAAATGGAGTAGAGAGGAATTTGGGAATAGGAACCGACAAAGTGAGGAATGAGGAAGTATATAAGAGAAGGAGAAGAGGATAGGACCATATGGAGAACACTACGGCAAAGAACTAGATGGATTGGACACATATTTAAGCACAATGGATTGATTAGGAATATAATAGAAGGAAAAATAGAAGGGAATATTCCACGAGGAAGATCAAGAGACGCATAGGACAAATTAAGAAGGACGTAAAACAGAGAAGGTATCGAGGATTGAGGGAATTGACATAAAATAGAGTAGAATGGAAGGCTGCAGTAAACTAATCCTAGGATTGAAATACTGATGATGATATTTTTATTAATAATTACCTAAGGTCTATCCATAGGGAAAGGAAAGAATGACACCTGAGATGTCTCTTTCAAATCCTGTTCTTCTGTTTTTGCTTTTTTTCTCAGCTTCCTTGGCGCAGATGTCTCTTTACTTGCCTTGTTTTTTCTCTGTTGCAAAATAACCGAGCGACTTAGTTTTGAGAGTGAACATTTATAGCTTCCGTTTTTCATGCTGCCTTAGTAAAATTTAATTTTACTGCTAGTTGAAATTCTTTTCCGTAATCAATCTACTGAGTTCATTCCTCAGGCGCAACTGCTCTAGAATGTTATATTTGCCGTAGCTGACTATATATTTTATTTCCTCTTAAAATCTTGGAACAACATATCTAACTTAATCCATGCATTTCTTAGATGATAAAAAATGGGACTGTCGTTAAGCAAAATGATAATGTTTTTATTTGTTTTTGAAATGGAAAGATCTAGTATAGATGGCATAAGCATAATTTCTTCTTGCCGCATAGATTAAAAAAACACGGAAAATGTACAAATTTTCTGATTAGTTCATGCAAAAATTGGGAATTCTAAGTGAATTTAATGAAGACATTCCATCGATTACCTTCAGTAATGCACTTAACTATTCCTCATCCGCTCTTAATGCAAAATCTTCAGATGGTACACGATATAGTTTCCAGCCCTACTTATGGAAGCCAGCCATGACTCCAAAGAATGCACTTTTTATTTCCACATAAAATGGAAATACAAAGTATATTTTTGCAGTCTCAATATGCTCATTCATTTGTAAACTTTTGCAATTAACACAACGTAAAATAGTGTGTAATGGCATTCAATTTGGCACGAAGTTGGATTAATTGCCGCGAAGTTGGATTAATTGCCGAATTGGATCATGTGCAGCGTAGAGGATCTAGATTTGTAAAACGCTGTTAAAATAAACTTAGTAGGGCATCCAAAATATTATAAGAGCTAGACAAGGAATCATTCACGGAGCGAAGGTTAAATTACAGATTGAAGCTACTGCATAATTTGGAAGGAGGTCTCTTTTGCAGTGGCGTTGAAAATGTATTATTAATCCCATCGTACTATGGTAGGTGAGATCATCTAATAAAATGAGAGAGATTAAGTGTACAACAGATAGATTAAATAAGTTATTTTTTCCACGAACGATAGGGGATCATAATAACAATGTTCGACCGCGGTAGGGTCATTTTCAGGACAAATTATTCTGGTGTGTATTTACCCCAGACACACACCCTAGCGGTGGCTCGCAGGGTATTTCTAAATAAATAAAATAGTTCTACGTAGTGAACTTTTATTCTTTACTGTTGGAGGGTAAAGTAATTTAGAGTATCAAAAGGCTGGTGGTCATAATTTCAAATTCGTCAATGAGGTAGTTGTTGGGTAGTTCACTACAACTTGTATACACCGTATTGTACTCAAACCAACGCGACAATAATTTCAAATTTGAATTAAATGAAATTGAAATGATTCCACCCCATATTACATTGCTCGACGTTACTAAGACGATACGTGTAAGGAAACTCAGATCAATCAGATACGATAAATCCTTTTTCTCGAGAAAAATAACGAGAATTACCGAAAACACAGGTAATTAAAATACTAGTTTACAACAAATACCGCTCGCTAATTCCGTTAAATGGTCAAATCACCATATTCTCCAATTGACTGATGTTCCTGTACACCCTGCGATATGTCCTTGTGACGATTGTTAAGGATAGCAAGCGAGACCAGTCAAACGATTTTACAATGGTTCTTTAACCACTTCTACCACTCAGAAATACACAATAAAATCCCCCTACTACATACTTTCGTGCTTTTTCGTGTTTGTTACTTAAGCTTTCAAAGTTTACGATCCCAAAAAGACGACATTTGTGCTGCATAGATCTCGGCTTCCGTCTGCTATTGCCATAATGTCAATCGTGAATAAAAATCATTTAGATCGCTTTTTGGTTATCCACTAAACGTTCTTTCCCCACGCCACACTTCTCTAAGGAAATGAGCGGAGGCTTTCAGGTTGAAAGTGTAGATGAAAATGTGCAGCAGTGAGATTCATTCACTCTCCCCCCCCACCCGTTTGCCTCCTCTCTTTCATCGCCAGACGCCGTCGGAGGCGCACCTTCTCGTTGGGGACCGGGATAAAAATATAGGAGTCAAGCGGTCACGGAGTCCGCAGTCACGTCCGAGGATCCCCGGGATCCCTTTTTCCTCGCTCCGAGGAAGGGGAGACCCTCCGTATAAGGCGCCGGTCACGTCCTGAGCCGAGGGGGTCGACTGGTATGGGATCGTAGCGATCGCGAAACGTGTCCGGGTTAAAGGGGAAAAAAATTGGGTGAGGGGACATGAGGATCCGTCTAGACGAGAGCGGAGTTGTCGCTGATGTTCCTCGTTCCTTTCCTTGAAAGAGAGCGAGACGAGAGGATGGGCGGGTGGCAGGTACTCGCCTGGGGAAGGAAATTAGGAAGGGCACCGGAGACCGCGAGGTTTTTAGCTGAAGCAGGACTTATTTTGACAGGCACCAGCTAAACTCTCTCCTGTTAAAATCCCTACTTGGATAGTTCCCATTTAGACTACGCCGCTACCATGTGGGACCCTCATGAGGTCTGCTCGACTCCATAAATAGATCCGAGTGCAGTGGAAAGTAACTAGAGATGTAAAATTGTGATAGAATTAACATTGTGACTTGGTAGATTTGTTATGAGATCTAAGTTTTTAATCAAAGCTAAGCTAAAGATAAAAAACCGAATATATTACGTAAATTTGAAGCTGGTTGTTCATAATGTATAACTAATTGCTAAGTGCATCGTGTTACACGATAGGTGCCATCGAAGTCACTCAGGCAGTGACATTTCTTAATGTACAACTCTAAAGTACTCTACCATAACCTCACTTGCCAAATTGGTGAAGTCCGAGTAGAGTATTTCAAACTGAAATTCTCTGGCGCATTTTACATCCAACGTTTTCAGCCGTCCATAATTACTCAGCAAGTTGCTGACCTTTGAGAAACATATGATCGCGTGTGTATGTATGCTATCAATCCTTGTCACACACAGCAAAAGCGGCTCGGACTCTGTTTACATTGAATTTGTATCTGTTCACTCTAGATTGAATTGCTTCGATTAGCCAAGATTGGACATACTTCCAGCAAGATGCACGTAGCATCTTTGGTAAACATACCGATTCACGTTTGAGACGCCCACTCCCGAAACTGGGGAAAAAGCTAATAATAATCCTCCAGTATCAGCCACTTGAGGTGAATTTTCTTTATACTCAGTTTCTTCATACTAACCTGTCAAAGAAAAATTACGACGTAATATTTTCATGTCTGCCTGCTCTTTCGCCAGCATCATCCAGACCTTAGCACAGCTTTGGCCAACTGTAAACCTGTTTGCAAAGTAGCAGTGTGAACAGAATTACAACTTTCAGCAAATTTGGAAACTAGTTCCGCTTCATGTTTGGTTTAATTATTTCTTTCGCAGATCATCACTCTACAATATTACCTCATTATGTTTCCCCCATCCCGTTTACTTGTACGTGTTACTTATAGTATTCAGTGCCCTGCCATTCGTTAGAATCGGCACCATTTCTTTTGCTTCGGTTAATAAAATAACGACCTTTGAACTTTGGAAAAGTCGACAGCCTTTGGTGATTGCAGATAGGATTGAGTAAAAAAAAAAGAAAAAGGATTCCCGGGATTATGTGGACGAGTGATTTTCAGTCGTTTCATTTTTTCCTCGTTTGCCTCAGGATAAAGTGGAGGCCGTTTCAGAATATTAGCAGGGAGGAAGAAATCATCCATGATGCCCGTATTTTCTTTGTTCAAAGTATTTTTTGATCACTTCGTTCGCGTCACAAAGGGTTGAATTGGGATTTTCCGAAGAAAAACTAATCCGTTCTTCTTTGAATTTGACACGACTTTTTTCCGGTACACAAATAGGTAGGAGTTTTTTTTAAATGCAATTTTTCTTTCTTTCTTGAAATGTTCTTGCTTTTTACAGGAAAATTATCTCATTGTGGGACAAGAGTTCCCACTCACATATTTCTCGATGATTTATTTCGCATTCTTATTCAAGGAAAGGGTTTTGCAAAAAATATATTCCGCGCATGTAAGTACTACCAAGCGTTGCCAAGTTGGCAGCGGAATACGACACCAATGTGAAGGAAACGCTCTCTTCTGTTGAAACTATGAGGTGTTTTTGTTTTATGTTTTTGTGCAATAAACGAATGTAAGAAATCTTCAAACTTCGAGGTCAACGAGTTAGGATAGTCGGAGTTGCTCTAGTCGAAGCATTTCAAATTCATATTCGACCTAAACTTATTCTGATAGTTCAATAAAATATTTTAATGTTTGATTTTAAGTTTTTTTTACCTCTGACACCATATAGTTAAGGTTAACGGGCAGCTTGTTTAGTGTTCAGAGCGTATAGTTAACGCAATGGGATTGGAACATTGATAAACATTCAGTGGGTCTTCAGGAGAAAGTGATAATCTTGAGTGCGAGATTTTTTGTTCTGATATCGTCTCCTTATCAAAAGTTGTTTTTCTGCATTATTGTGTCGTTATTCTGGAGATGATGAGAAACGTCAGTCATATACAACTTCTTTGGATAGACGTCATATACTAACTTTAACGTTTGTCGCTAAAGGGAAATAAATAAAACAACAGACAATGCTACAGACGAATACATACGTTAAGGAAAACGAATCGTCATCGGTAGTCGTCCATCTTAAGATTGCTTTGGCACAACTCTCCGTTGGTCGCTTATATTTGCATACCTAATTGCATCTTTGTATTTAATAGTCTTCATGCCATCCATGACCTCTTTCATAGACCGCATCCGAGGTCATCCTTTAAGGTCAACCCCATACTGTTTACCTTCCATAGATATCCCTCAGCAGTCTATCTTACCTCAAAAACTAACTTATTCCTTCCCTCTGCAATTTTAATCCCTTTACCTCAAACAAGCTTCTTGAAATTTTGTTTTTCCACCCATCCTATTTTCACCTATATTTTCCTTTTCCTCCATCGTTTTCAATATTATTTCTTCCATTCCTACCACAGACCGTGTTTCTCATCGAGTGTACGCCCAGGTATCCTTTGATCAGATCATTAGTATGTAGGTCCATAAATTCACGCACATGTATCTCGAACTAGTTTTTAATTACTAGTCGTTTTTACCGATAACTAGGTATCTAAAAAAGAATATATTTCTCGAACCCCCTACTATCTATTCATACCATAAAAAGCTTCAAAAGTTGGTACGTAGTACTCGTTACTTCAATGGTATCACGCGTGCCTCTATGCACTAAACCTGACCACCCCCAAGTAACGATTTGCCTCCTTTCCATCTTATGGTCGATGATACTGAGAACCTATTTAACTGCAAGTGAAATGAAACTAATGGTTCTCTAGTCCTCTCATATGGCTGCCTTTCCCTTTTTGTGGGAGGAACTAACACTGATCTAACGAAATCTTCTGGTCAAATTCTTCCCCCATTAATGCTACGAATCAGCCCATAAAATTATCCTTTCATTTATGCCTTTAACCCTTAATGAGTTAGAGTAACCCTTGAGAGAGGAAGAGTACACGGATGTCGTCTATCGCCTTATGTGAATTTAATTCCCCCATCGCCGTTGTCATCTTATAGTCAAGTATGCCTGAACATAGCTATAACCGTCTACGTCACATTCTCCTTCTATGTCTAAGCTTGTTGGCCTTTTATGGTTACCTAATAGATCCTCTGTATAGCACACCTAGGTATCGGTAGCATTCCGTGGTGTGTATATAATGCTTTATAATATTGAAGACGGGTATTTTGAAATGTTTAGTTTTTCAAAGAATGTCTTCTTGGTTTTTATTCTTCTGCGAGCTCTATCCTTGTTTCTTTTCCTAGACTCGAGAACCTAGAACTCCTCTTTTACCCCGGGGTCTAAGTTGGTTTTTTTGCGTTGTCGTCTGTCTTTTTCTTACATAATTATGGATGGCTTGTGTATATGTGATTTCTGTCCATTTTTTCGGGTTATTTTCTTACATATACTCCTTTTAGACCTAGTCTCGTTTGACAATTGCAGTCAAAAGAACCTGTTTAGGTCATGAGAGGCAATTTTACTCTTTATTTTTTAATTAAAGTATTTCGTACCACCCTATACTTATAACCATCTCACGCCCCTGTCACATTCTTACATTGTTTCAAACAGTTCTTTTATTCCTGGGACTTCTCGTGTTCCATGTCTTGAGAGTTTCTTCGACCATATTTACCCTTGACTTTCTCAGTCCACTCCTACTTCACACAAACGATTTAATAATCTTTCATGCGTATTTCTTTTTGGCAATTAAACACTCATCTGTTCTCTCCGCATAGAATATAGCTCATTATAGAGTAGAATGAAATTACTAATTTCATTCTCGGCGTGCTCGATAATATACAATATTTTAGTGTAAGTTGTTCATTTTTATTTTAAGTAGCATCGAAATCTTCATTTTATGGTAATTTGTTTCCTTCGTAATGTTCGTAATCATTCCGGTCGAAAATGTTTATTTTTCTGGTGGAGAATATCCAAGTCCAATCGCCTTCTAGTGGAAATCGTTATTCGACATCCTATCCGAACTTGTCACTTCCACTGACAGCTTCCAGTTTCCAATCACACGGAAACTTTGCAAGTTATTTCACTGTAGCACTTAAAGGAACCTAAAATACGCTTGCGGTATTTTTCAAATTGTGGTGTCGGCACTTTGAATGACTTCGGAAAAGAAATTATGTATGTCAATATCATACCATGTCGTTGAAGACATATTGATGAAAAAAATCCGCCCTAGTTGCTTCAATTAATTCGATCTCGGTATTGAGATGTCGACATCTACATAATACCCCGCAAGCCACCGGTGGGGCGTGTGGTGGGGGGTGTAGATCCCCAGCAATGCATGCACAATCACAACCATTACACTTCTGCACAAATATCATTTCGATCATTCACTCAAACAAAGTTAATCACACGTAAGGAGGTACTTACATGAAAGAATATTCAATACTAGGATATCTTCAAATCATGCGGGAAAGGTGTTAAAAAGATGGGTAAATTTCAAATTTATACTGGAAATCGACAAAATAAATACACTATCAATACTAATTATCCCCTTCGCACCCGTGATCATATCTATTTTGATTTATAATCGTACGAGGAAAAAAGAACAGTTTAAATCCATCCGTCGCACAGCAAACACTAACTGCGCGAAAGTACCAAGTTGCGGCAAAGAAACGCTTGGTTTTTGTGCGATCATAACTTTCTAGTTCTTTTGGAATTTTCCGCTTTCTTACGAATGCTCTCCGAGAAAATTAAATCCATGATCGGAAATTAAAAGTTGCCGTTACTCCAGCATTCCTGTGGCCTCCGGTGTTCCGTAACGTGAGAGATTTGAAAGAGAGAGAAAGAGAGAGGGAGTGTTTTTTGTGACGATCGCGTGTGATTAAAAAAGATTTTAGAAACGCGAAAAGGAGGAGATAATCGTTTTCGGAAAATAGTAGGAAGTGCCTGTCTCATGTGCGAATTTTTTCTCATGATTGCCTGTCATTATCCGGTTATCGCGTCGGCTGGAGTCATTACCTCAGAAGGATGCTTTATCTCCCGACTTTCTATCGTTTTTTGGAATGCTGAGTGAGAGAAGGAATACGAAATCGGTGTTTTATATTCGAATCAGCATTGCCGCCATTGATTTGTCTTTTTTAATTTAGTTTAATTAATTGAGCTTAATTATTGATAAATCCTGTCACTCTCACTGTGTCGGATACTGTATATCATTCGGAAACATTTGTAGGATTTGTGGGCAGCGAATCTCAAATATTTATCCTTTTTGAAATCACACAAAACAGTGGAATAATTTCGAACCTTGATTTACCCAATTAAAATATTAAATATATCATGGATCCAACGCTGATTGCGTGCCGATGTATTATAATCGCATTCTAATGTCGAAATTCATAATCGGTTTAATAATGACACTTATAGTCAGTGGAAAATCCATCAGATGTTCTCAAAAGAAAACCAATAAAGGCTATTTGGGTGAAAACTGACAAATTATCTTAATAGACGTATTGAATCATTTCCGCCAAATGACGTCTTTAAAACGCTGTCAAATGAACTGAATCTACAGGACGCCTTTCAGACCGCGTACCGGCCATGGCAGAGTCACTGGAAAAAATGTGTGGAGGCCTAAGGACAGTACTTTGAAGAATTTTAATGTTTGTGCAAATCTGTTCAATGAATTACGTAAAAAAATAATTGCATTACTTTCGGAACGTACCCTGTATCAGGCTATTTGCAACAGCCAAATATTTGAAAAAAGTAGAGCAAATGAACACGTACGTCTTGAATGTTGCCATAAAATTTGGAAGGATACTTGGACAGGGATTATCCATTCGTATTCTAACAGCAATCTTGAAGATTCTTAACATTGAATCTCGTGTTCCGGCTGGGAGGGTAGGGATTAATTCTAATCGCTAGGTGCAATCTGTTCTTCTAGGTAAAATGGCGAATCCAGGGGTCTCCCTAGGATTCCTACCCTCGATTATTCGGGGCCATTTAGTTTTTCCGTTGAGAAACTGAGAGGAGGGAGTCAGGTCCTAATACTTCAACAAAAACCACATTTTATAATAAGGAATATTACTTAAGTGGGTGGATTTCGTGATTCCCTGCCCGTATGTAGCAATTCACTCCGTCATCACTCGAGTAAGTGAAGCATAACTCTTGTAATCATTGTAAGTCAATGATTGATGTTTCAATTGGCCTAAAAGTATGCCTTTTTGCCCAATAACCCAGTATGTGGAACCATACTGATAACGGAACTGGCACCTACTTTTTTATTGGTAATGCGCTCATTCGCACAATTTTGCTTCAGATGTTTCCTGACCATTTCGACTCTTTACAGAAAGACTCCTGTAGTTTATGAATCATCGTTGAACTCTTAACCTTTTATATGCTGTCAAGTTTAGTCATTGTACTGGTATTTCACATTAATCAGTAAAGGAGGCAATTAATTTTCATAGTTTTATATCAGAAATACTTAAACCTTACTAAGAATTAGTAATTCAACTCGTCATTTTTTAGTTACGTGTTAACTAGAAAGCCTTAATATTTGATACCATATTGTCTGGGATAGTATCACATTAACGCTCATTTGTTTTCATGAATGACTTCTTTTTCATAAACGTACGATGTTATGTACATTCAAGTATTTATTTGCACAAGTTTTATTTCTAAAAGGAGCCGTGTACATACTATGTACTCCAAACTCCCACATTAATTACATCTTGTTGCTTCACTTTTGATGTTCGGAGCGCCACTTATTATCTTAAACTCTTCATCACAAGGTATTTGATCGTGTTACCTAAGCTTTGAGTCCCACTTGTATGCCTCAGCATTGGTTTTAATACATTTTGAGATGCATATTTATATTCATGTGGATTCTTGAATCGAGCCAGAAAAAAATCTTTTCCAAGCGAAAAAGAAATCGAACGGTTCTTTGCCTTGTTGATAGCTATATCATATTTATCCTCCTCCAGAACGACAAGATAAACCGCAGACCGCCCTCTTGAGGCATGAGTTTCTCTCCGCGCTCAGGAGACATTTAAAGCACGGCTGTTTTTGCACAACTTTGTCGACTCCCTCCTCCCGGCTGAAATAGCATGGAAAAAAAGAATAAAAGAAATCCGTTGAATGCCAAGAGACTGCGACTCTTTTTTTTTAATTATTTAGAGTCGGGGAAAAACCACGAAAGCGACAAATACTTGCAAAACCTGGAATGTTTATAATATGCTGATTGCGCTTGAGTATACTGTTGAGAGCTAGATGTCTTGAGTTTTATTAAAGCGAGTTAATCAGCAAGAAAAATTTTTAAAAAATCATACTAAATCCATCCTAAAATTAAAAGTTAAAAACATCTCAGAAGAGGAGAAATCATATGACATTTACTTCATCGAAATGTTTGTGGCGCCGTACGCCGTGGGCTCTGAAAAATTTAAGATGGATGATTTTTCTCTTAGAGTGACTGGTTTTAGTGGAGCTATGTGTGAATTCACAAGTATACTCTCTTAAATGGTTTATGGCGTGTTCATGATTAAGGTTCAGTAGTCATAGTAAAATAGTCAAGTAATAATGCCATCATTTGACTATTTGAAAATTCCAATTAGATTTTAACTTGAAAAAAATACAAATATTTTACCTTCAAAAGAGATTATTTTTGTTTGAAAACATGAAAACATCGAACATAAAAAAAACAGCAAATGTAATGCAACACTTTCGTAATCACTTCCTGTGAAAAATAGGTTCAAGATTAGCGTTTCGACGGTTTTATTGTCATTAGAAAGCCTTGATTGAGCAATCGACTGGATATATGGACTTGCAGCAGCTTTGAGAAATGGACCCGGCGGATAGAAAGAGCAGCTCATTCCCACCGCCACCTTTTGAACGCTCTCTCTCTCGCCATGCATCGATTATGCTGCCGCGATTGAACTGATTGAACAGCACCGATTCGGTGAGAGACGCGAAATCTCTCCGCCTATTCGAACAACCCGCGATCGTATCTCCTTCCAAAAAAACTAAAAAAAGAAAATCTCAATAATGGATCCCTTTCCTCTCCATCCCATCCTCCTCTGAGTGAAGAGCTGTGTGTTCATTTCAATTTGGAAACGTCCCCGCGGTTACGTACGTATTTGAATCAATCCCGAGACCCATCTTGACAGATTCCGCCAGCCCCCTCTCGTTCGTCTTTTTTCCCTTTCTCTTTTTATTTTCCTCCCGAACTCCTGTTACCTCCGCATTCAACCGCCAGAGCTCCCGACTTGCCACGTTTGCAAGTCTTCCTAATCATCCCGCCCTCTCTCTCTCTCATATACACAGACCAATCCTCTTCCTCCCTTCCTTTTTAAGAGTGGATAGGAAAAAAAAACACGAGTGGAGTTAGGAATTTTTTTCTTTTCGCCATCCGCGTTTCCTTCTTTTTATTGATGCTGTTACACCCCTACTCTCGGGAGAAAACCTGTTCTCTCCGTTGCTGGCGCCTCTGGTGGTTCTGGCTCCCTGCCGCTGGAGGCGCCCGTCGCAAGCCCTTCTCGTCCACTCTCCGACCGTTGCGTCGGAGCGGTGTTTTGAATTCTTAATATGAATCGCCTTCCCTCTCACCGGCCCACCCACCCCCGTCCCCGTCGTGTCACACTCCGCCTCCCCCCCCCCCCCCCCCGTTCGACTCATCTCCACCTCGACCAACCGAGAGGTGGCCGTGGTTCGCTCGAACAGCCCGCCCTTCTCCACTACCTATTCTCTACCCTCCTCCCCTCTTGTCCCATACATTAAAATTTCAAACGGGAGGGATTTTCTTACAGATCAGAAAGTGTTTGAAAGAAGGCGGTACCGCATGAGCGTTCTACTCCAGGCAGAGGTGATGTCAAAGCTCAGGATTGGTGTACTGCCGTATTTCGCCACCGTTCTACTTCCAGCGCGAAGCGTTTCAGCTTTCTGTTAACCCTCACCTTCCCGTGTTGATTTACCTGGTTTTCGGATTTATTGCATGTTTTTTCCGCTTTATTTCTTTTAAGTGACTGAACTTTGGCCGTAAAATAATAATGAAACAGTAAACATCGCACTCTGTTGAACGCATGCAAGACAAATACGTACGTGTTGAAACGGATGTTAGTTTAATAGAAGGCTTGATCTGAGATACCACAACGACGTGTAAATTGGATTTTGTGAAAACGAACAGCATCTAATTCCAACCTTTCTTTTTTTTTCCTTTGGTTACTTTGGTTGGTTCCTTTGGTCTTCAGCGATTTTTTTAATACTCTGAATAATCTTCCTATTTGCCTTTTTTTA
The DNA here is from genome assembly GCA_037158775.1 of Hetaerina titia. NCBI lineage: Eukaryota > Metazoa > Arthropoda > Insecta > Odonata > Calopterygidae > Hetaerina > Hetaerina titia. Next base: position 81,076,535 of record CM073776.1, on the reverse strand, counting down.
AAAAGGTTATTTTCAGCTGTTATTTCCCCTGAATTGGCCTTCGCCATTTTTCTCAGGATTTTTTCGAATCCCAGATATTCTTAATTCACTCATTCATCGGTTTCTTTTTCTTCTTATCACACAGACTCTGCCTCACTTTAAATGAGGAAGTAATCTTACCCCATTACGGATTTTTGCAATTGTTCGGCCCGTTAACGTTGGGTTATTGTATGCTATTGTACACTTCCTTTCCTATTTAAAGGCCTGACGTGAGATGAAAGTGCAATTGTCCATCAAATGTTGCTAGAATAAAGTTATCCTTAAACGCTTAACATTTCTTAAATGGTTCCCTGGAAGAAGGGAAAATAGAACTAGACAGACGGCAAGGAAACGTGTTGGGTTTCAAGAGAGAAAGTTGGTAAAAGGAATTTGTTGAAGGCGGAAAAAAGTGGACGGAGTTGATATGGAGGGGTATTGGGCTACAGAAGTGGGTGGAATAAGAGTCAAGCGTGGAAAAGGGAGGAAGAGACTTGGTATTTCCGATGAATTGGCGAATAAAGATGTTATGGGCTGAAGACATCAGTGGGCAGTGTAAAGGGAAACGCTTTCGAGTAGTTCGATAAGTCAGTCTATAGAAGGCTTTTCAGAAGCACAAGTACCCCGACGCGGTTGCATTTGTTACACTGCGGCGATAGTGGTATGCGAAACGTCTAGAAATCGATCGCATTTATCTCTAAGTTTAGGATCCCCATCGCTCAAAAATATATTTTCTGAGATTGAGGCTATGTAGCTCTCGGTTAGCTGGACACATGTGTATTTCACAGAAATCTATTTATTCAAGTTGCAGTTTTATGAAAAGGGTCGTCAAAGGTAGGAAAAGGGACCTCTCCGCCCCAAAAGTCAATCACGAAGCTCACGTCCTTGTATGTGACAACAAACTTATAACTCACATACGAGACTTAATGAATCTTGGATTTTCACTTATGTTCCAGAAACAAACCCCCAATCCATGGCTTGAAACGGTCCAACTTCGACGAGAGCTAAAAAAATCTGGAATAGACAATTCAAGATTCAAAGAAATGAGGATTGTTTTGTTTTCGATATTCATTGGATAGCATGTTGTAATTAGGTTCGTCAGGGTCAGTCAAACTGTTAATCAGCATTACTATCTGGAAGATTTTACTCTACTCCGTGAAAAAAAAGGCCCGAATTTTGGAGGAAAAAGTCGTGTGGTCTTCATCAGGATAACAATGTGTCAAGAAGTTTCTGGCCAAGTATAACATCCCAGTGTTGGGCCATCCTCCTCATTCACCTGACCTGGCACACTATGACTTTAATGCATTCCCCAAGGTCGTATCTGCATTGAAAGGAGTAATATTTCAGATCGTTGAAGCTGTGAAAGAAAAAAAGGGAGGTATGAAAGAGGGACGAAAGAACTTACAGAAGAAGACTTCCAGCACTGTGTTGAACAATCGAAAATCCGCATGGAGTGGTGTAGGGATAGAGGAGGAGTGTATATTGAAGGCGGTAATAATTAAATATGCATGCATTGAAAATAAAAAATTTTACAGCATCAATCTCGTTATTCCATAGCCACACATTGTATGTACTTCACAATGGAATAAAGGTTATGTTATTTCTTTAAGACCGACCACCATGCAGATTATTTGGTTTGAACAAACGCTTCTCTGTTAGAACACAGGTGAAAATTTCCAAGTTGTGGACTGTGACTGCTGAGGTTAGGATCTACATGTAGATGACCGAGAAAGTTGCGTCTGCGACGCAGTGATAACCCCCGTTGAATCTTTCTTAACATCGCTCTGCACCAGCAAAAGTTGCAAGAGTACAGACTCCCGGGGGGATGCTTATTCAGTTTGTCGCTTCTTTCCCTGCTCTTCAACCGTTTCTCGTCAGTCTCGCACGCGATCTTTTGATCGGAGGGGATTTTGGTATGCGATTATTCAATGAAGGCGACACTCATTCCAGTTTCAATTCGCCGCGAATCACGGTGGCTCGAAGTGTCCGTTTTCGTTCCGACGGTGGAAAACGTGTGCTCTGAAACGACTGGCCGAGAACAGCTTCGTGGGTAGGGCGGGAAAATCTCGACAAGCCAACAGCGCTATCTCTAGAAAAGGATTGTAGGTAGTTTTTCTGAGATAACTTGAATGTACTCCTTAGAAACGTTCCCTTGTACGGAAATTCTACTCATGTCTTCGCGGTCCCACAAAGCACAAAGCCGCTGGTAATTTATATTATTCTTTATGGCGGACGAATGAAATTGCGAAATGCTACGCAATTTTATTCGCCGTTAGCTTCCAACGCAAAGTTAATGATTTCATTGCAGGTTCTGGCTATATTGTATTACTAAAGTAGCAATAGCATTTGATGGTACTTAGCTCTCTTGATTAAGTGCAAGTGTCGTGTCTTACAGGTAATATCTACCTGTTTGTAAAGTTTTATGCTATTCATCAGATAAAGTAATTGATATATGCTTCCAATAATTCTGTTTAAGTCATAAATAAGCGTTTTAACTTTAAAATAAATTCCGAATTTTTGTGTAGAGTTGAAAATAGATGGTTGCAGGTCATGGAATAGTAGTCCTCTCATTTGTGGGAAAAACATCATTTGCCAACATCTGTTCGCTGTTTCGTTCTTTGTATTAAGTATGGGCTAGGTTGTGATTTGACAGGTCTAAACATATGTATCCAATATGACGAAGAATCAAACATTTAATTTTTTGGTCGCAAGTGAAAACGTGGCTGTCTTCATAGTTTTCTAGAATGTGCGTAAACCTGCGATCTTCTATATCCCTTCAATAGGCATGTTTATAAAGAAGGCAACAAGGATCGGAAACAACAATACAGCTGGAACTAAGTGTCAGTATTGGATAAGAGAAGACGGAGGTGGTTACTGTGCATGAAGTACCGAGGCCGGACAAAGAGTGCAATTCATGTTATTGCCCTCAACCCCACTCGCCTTAAACCAAGGACGTGCGTGCTTTTGCAAGATCCAAGCAGCTTCTGCAATCAAAGGGAGAGAGGAGGACTGCGGAGTTGACGGCGGGATATACAACCCCTCTTTTCTGTCGGAGAAACTCGTTTAAGGCGATTATTCCGACTTTGAAATATGGCGAGGTGGTTGATATATCGGCTCTTTAAGGTCGGAGGTAAAAACGCTTTGGGCGTCCAATCGCAATTGATTTCATCCCTGTCATTAACTCAAATGGACGGATTAAAGCGTTCCCCCATATCTTCTTCGGAGAAGTCCGGGAACCTTTTAGCCATCCGCTTCAGCGAAGTCCAAGGATTGAATCATTATTCGATAAATCGTGACCGTATAGGCTCCTTCCTAAGTAATTTAACTTTACGATTCTCAGTGTGCGAACGTATTTTTTTTAACTCTACTACCAACGTAAATGTTGAACTACGACGTTTTCCGAGTAACGTATGGCTATATTTTCAAGCTTTACTTTGTAGAAATTCATTATCAGGGAAGTAAAAAAATATCCGAGGATGACGCCGATGTGTCGGAACTGGTCGTGCCTAACACAATTGATGGAAAGATACATTGCATGTTTTTTTTTTACTTCAGGGGTTGTCTGGATAGTTCTTTTCCATTGGTTTCCCGCTAGAGAATTTTCCTAAAAAATGTTTAGGTAAGCTCTATTATTTACTTGGTTTTTACATGAATTTCAATCGTAAATCACAATTTAATAACGTTTTCGTGGCACATAATTTGCTGTGATCCTTTAGGGGTTCTCCCATCCGTCCAAAAAGTTTTTATATCTTTATCGTTCATCTTTTTTTAAATACTATATCAAAATTTTCAAAACCTGAAAAGATTTAGTGTGTGTAGTGGAGAAAATTGATTCGAAAATATTGGCATTTCGTGGTGTCGCGACGCCATGTCGTCAAGGACGATCGAGTGGACCCTGTACCGAAGAACCGACTAGATCGTGTACGGAAATTCCCGTTATTCACGCAAATCGAAATTCGTGACATACTAATTTGAATCAAATATATCCCCCCCCCCCCTTAGCCAAAAGTGACGTTTATGATGGATCGCTGTCTACTCTCTGCTGGTGAGAATTTATTCAGTTATACGTCTTGATTTGGAACCGATCACATTACTTGTAAACACGTTTGTCTCTCCATCGTCCTGATGAATAAATCAGCGCTTCTCTGCCATCAGACGTTGATCATGTTTCCGGGCGAATATATTCTTCACAATGTCTCGGTGCTGATGAATAAATCATGATACTCTGGCACCAGCCGCTTTCACACCCTCTAGCCTGTCTAATAAATTAATCTTTCTCGGGAATCGATCTCATATGGTCTTCGACGAATACATTTTTACTTCTCGCCTGAGCAAAAAAGATGCCTATGTGGAAAATTCCAAAGTGTGGAACACTTCATCGGACCCAGATCGGGTCACGAAACCTCATGGGTGTCACCAACCTCATGGGTGTCACCCATGGTGGAATATCGACCATATTAATTGGTTTCAAATAAAAAAAATCACCATCGTCAATAACATTCTTATGGCCAAAATGGTAGTTTAAAGGAGTTCTGGGACGTCTTACAGCATCGACGCATAATTTCTACTCCCTTTCCCAATCGTCGTGCTTCGCAGTCATTTCTAATGTCGACTTCTAATCCTCTCACTCTTCTCATTCTTTGTTCCTTCCATCCAGGTTTTCCTCGGTCTACCTCTCTTTCATCTTCCATTTGGATAGCACTGCAAAAATTTGCATACGGTTTCTCTCATTTTCCATCCTTTTTATCTGTCCGGAATATCTTAATTGTTGTATTTTTACGCCATCCACTCTGGTTATGCATAATTTTGTCGTTCCTGACTCTTTCTCTTTTTGATTTTACAGACTTTTGTTTTTAGATTTTTCCGTAAAATCGAGGGTTGGAGAACTTTCCGAACGGTCTCATAAGCTGTATGCGATATGGTGCCTGATTGATAGATGTAATAATTGATTCATGTGCTAAAATATCTACTTTTTCAAAATGTCATTCGAAATGTATCATACGGTGACATCCGAACTTTTTATTATTTTGTTCTATGGCGTTGGTCAGTGTTGATAAACTTCCATCACTCTTGCTTGTCCGGAAACCACGCGAAACCGCTGTTGCTTGACCGGATTTCTAATGGAGAGCGCTACGGCTATTCGATCCCTAATAACAAATTTAATGCGAGTGATGTTATGCTATCCACATGTGTACAAACTCTTGACTATTTTTTTCATTTTGCTCCTTTTTCATTTTTGTCTCGTGATAGGTCATAGGTTACAAACCTTGTCGGCTTTGCTACCATCATGTGATCAATTAGAACAAAAAGATGAACAACAAGAACTGGGATGCAAGAATAATCAAGGGAGTTATGTCAGCTGTAATATTTGTCGCCACCGAAATGCGCTACAGCCGGAATAAAGGAAATTAACTCAAGTCCGCTGAAAATTAAGTCGTCTGCTACTTATTATTACGATTTTTGGTTGAACGTAGATTATTAATATTCTAATGGTATAGCAATAAACAAGCAGCGGTTATATGATTTCCGAGAAAGAGGAGGATAAATTAAACGTTGAAAAAAGGGGTCATAAACTGGAGCAGTTGGAACGGTTAACAAATTCTGGAAGTTTTTGGACCAAAATGGTTGCAGTAGTAGGCTTATCAGAAGAATAATTACGTTAGGCAAAAATACTTTCATAAGGAGAACGTAATTGATGAAAATAACGTTGATTAAGGATGTTGAGAAAAAAATATTCAAATCTTTGATGTGGTATTGTATGGAGTGAAAATTTCGTTGCTGAGACAAGATGACACACGTTGATTGGAGGCTTTGGAAATGTGGGTGTGGAGAAGAATGGAAAACAAACGAGCAAGTGCTAGGCTTGGTGGGGGAGGAGGGGGGGGATTGTGGGAGATCCTAAGGAGGCAGGAAATATGGATGCAGAGAATTCTAATTGGCTCTCGAAAACCTACCTCAAACGACAGATTAACTAACCATCGATTGTTGTTGTTTCGCCAACAGAAAACGGTATGGGCAGTATTTTGGCCGGGTGAGTAGAGCAGTCGACTAGTCTTTCAGTTGCAAATGCAGAATACTGTATCCTTCCAATATCAATACCATGTACTTAATCGTGTCCATCCGAAAGGTGTACTGTTGTTTCAGAGGGCACCTCTGTTTCTTGGGTCTTCGCAACCGTGCCAATCTATCCGTTGCTGGGCGGGGCCAAGCTTATCTCCTTACCGGACCCGCCCGGGGGTCACCGGGGTCCCTCCTCGCGGCTCTCGCCCGCCCCCGTTCGGAGGTTTCACTTCATTAGCCGGGCCATTTCGAATTTCATTGCGGGGGAAGAGAGGAGGTGGCGACGGCCGGCCGCCGAAACACGTCGTCGACACCATCCTGACTTACGGATGAGAGCGAGCGGGCATTTAACCTACGTGCTGGCATCGAGCGTGCCGGGAACGCCCGCCAGAGAAATCGCCGACGTTGCCATTTCTTCCTCCCCTGAGTTTAGGCCATAACTTTCTGCCAAACTTTAGGCGAGTGCTGTGTGTGAGAGCTGGTGAAATTTTTGCATACGTTACATGGGGTTTATATTTATTCATACCGGCAGCTGACGTATTCGTCTCACAATCGTGCGACTATAAATTTGCTATATATGGATCGAACCTGCTTTGTTATGAGTGTTACATTTGTGTATAAAAACAAACGGTCGACTGAAATTGTTCATATTATTATTAATTACCACACTTTTGAAATGTGGATGTGGACTAGGATCGAGAAGTTGAAGTGGACAGAAAGGAAAGCAAACGAGGAAGTGATAGGCATGGTGGGGGAGGAGAGAGGGGACTGTTGGAAGGTATTCAAAGGAGGCAGGAAAGATGGATGTAGAGAGTTTTGATTTGCAGTGGGATGTTGAAGACTGTGATCCTGGGGAGAATGATAGGCAATAGAGGAAGTGACAGGAATAGGATAGAGATGTTGGACCGAATAAAGGGAAGGAGGAAGTATGCTGAATTGGTGAGGGGCTTAATGTAGTGTTGAATGTCAGATTGTGTTCTGTGAGAGAGGCGAGGGAATTATCGTCGTACCGTTGTGTGGCCTGTGTCCACCCAAAAGGTAATGCCATAGTCAATAGTTTTTTTGTGTGCCTATTTTACGAGCCATTCATATTGCTACAGTCAAGATAACTACGGAGCGTGGAGCTCAGAAACTTGATCCTGAGGAAGGAGGATGGACGTCGTCGGGGGAGCGTGATGTGTGAATTTTGAGGAGAGTGGAAGGAAACGAGGCGGATAGCGTGTAATACGAACGAAGTGGTGCTATTTAGGGGTTGGGGATCAAAACAAACGGGTGCATGTTTGGATAACCATGATGGAAGCATGGCATCAAACCTCGGTGATCGCCAAACGAAGTGTCTTACGGAGACGAGAAACTTTCAGCTTTCAATGCCTCAGAGATGGGGAGAGATATGGATAGATAAATTTCTATTTACGGGCGAAATTGAGGCCATAAGATCCCTTCGTCAAGTGCATAATAATAATAATAAAAGGAAATATAAAGCGATATAAGTGAAAAAGAAAAGAATGGTAAAATTCCGAAACATTATAATAAAGGAAATGAGCACAAGATGTAATTTTGTGGGAAAAACCTAGAGAGTTCAGACATGAAGACCCCCGCTGTTAAACACTTATGAAGAAGGAGGTGGTAAAAAACATGCGAAAACCCTTCAAGATGGTAAAAAAAGTAAATGAAGTACAATAAATGCATATAACAGTGTGCAGTACAGTACAATACAATATGGTAGCACATATACAATGGAGTAAACTACATTAAATCTTATGCATGTGTATATACAGACGTAGAAGTGCATAGTAAAGTAAAATAAGATATCATATCAGGGAGGAGGAACGAAAGAGAGAGATAAAAAGAGTTCATAGGGCTGGCTGGTGGAGAGAAAATTGGCCAGCGTCTCAGACAAAATTGGTCATTTTGACGTGATCGATTTGTGGGGGCGGTAGTCGAGGGAGTCGGGGAGAGTCATGAGGGGGTGGGACGTGTAATAGCCGGCCGTCGAAGGAGGTGTTCTTCCGGGAAGAAAGTAATGCCTCTCGGCCCGGAGTCCCGGCGAGAAGTAGGGAAAAGTAGAGAGGAAGTGAAACGAGGATGGGAGAAGGAAGGAAAGGAGGGAAGACTTCATGATATGAACCCCCATCGCTTAAAGCCTTATTCGCTTTGCCTACAGGCTTCTTAAACGATGATGGGGAATGCTGGAGGCCATTACCGTATAAGCTGGCAAGGGGATTGTCCTAAGAGGGTACGGAACCCATCTCGTGGCAGGGTTAGCTCGATGAAATGGCGTTGATGGGACGGGAAATTTGAAAGTGTTTATTTTTGTACACGATAATAATGTATACACGGCTTGATACTTCGGTATTGATATGCCATCCAGCCACGTTTTTCGGAAATTTTATTTAGTTCCTTAACATTTTCTTTTGCGATATTATTTTTTTTAATCGGCCTTCGTAGCAGAGCTGCAGGTTTAACCTCGTAATCAGCCCGACTCATTTTCGGTGTATATTTTTGCCGTGACCAGTAAAAATTACCATTCATGTTACTAGTTTTTCGAATGCCGTGAGTCTCGAGAAATGGATTGGCAAAAGAAGATGGAGGAACGATTTGAGTGTAGAAAATTGAGACTTGATGGCTCCTTCTTCCGTAAACTCTTCGAAAATGGTGATAAATTAGTTGAAATGGTACGAAAATGATCAGGTGTATACAAATAACCAGTTAATTTTTTTTAATCTGAATATTTGCGACTTAAACTATTTCTTCTTCCCTATTCGATTCTGATCACTGTACACTCAGTGAGCTCCTTATTCTAGCTTCTTTCTTAAATTGATATGGTCCCAAATTTCTATTCCGTGGTACTATAGTCTTTAGGACTTATTTTTCTCTCTTGTTGTCCAATATCGCTGCTGTTTAGGTTGGCTTTGTGTATTTTCCTCTTCTGCATGATTTCGTGTCTCCTACTTGTACGTGCCTTTCATCAGGTTTCTCCACATTGCGAAAGTTTCCAGTTTTCCTTAAACGTCCATGATTGCCAACCATTCCTTGTATCCTTCAGTTAAAATCTAAACAACATAATTACGAAATAGAAGTGTAATAAATATTGCTATTTGCTATTGACGTCTCAACAATTCATACTCGAGGCGTTCTGTTTAGAAAAAAATGGTTGATGTGCAGTTCTTCAGGTTTGATGAGTGACTCTTAACTGTGGTAGCTAATTTAAAAACAGTGTGCGTGGGAAGTTATTTACCCTTGGCAACTTCTAAAATGAACTCGGATCTAGTTCGATCACATTTGAAAAATATACACATGTGCAACAAAATGAATGTTTCCTAATTTTTTTCGTTCCATTTGGTTTTTTTCTAACGCATGCGATAGACTTATTTGGAAACTTGATTCTAAACTTTTAAAAGTTTTAACAATCGGCGATACCAAACGTTTAGTGTAAAGGAAAAGCTGGGGAAATTACCTGCCTTGGTCTCTTTGGTAAAATCCTGAAGAATCCTGAAGAAAAACACCCACGCAGAGACGTGGTGGGTGCGAGGAACCCGTGGGCAAGGAGTGCGTAGAAGAGCGGAGAGAATCGAAGGGGGTGGAGGCCAAGAGTTCATAATGCGGCCACTTACTCTGCGTGGGAGTTGGAGAAGTGGCGGGAGGAGATGGAGTCAGCTGACCTCGATCGCTCAAAGCGTTGTGACTGACTCCCTTTCTCGGGGAAGCGGGCAGGACGCTGACGGGGGTCAACTCCGAAAGAAAAGTTTTCTTCGGGTGCCATCTTTTTTTCTCTCCTCTTTTCCCTCCAGAGTGAGAAGGATGTATTTATGGTTTTGTGAGAATTGGGAAGGCCGATAATACAAAAGTCTGCGAGTTAGAGGGACGTCCACAGACGGAGGGGTCGGTTTTGACCGCTAAATGGCTTGCCTCCTCTCCTCGCCGGCACTTCGTCTTCCCCCCCGGTGTCACCGAGTGGCGTTGGGGGATGGTGGGAAGCGCGACGAGTGGAGTTGTCCATTTTCCTTCGGCGAATTCCGTCGCTTCCTTTGATCTGCCTCGAGGAGTTTCGAGAATTTGCCTTCGTGAGGTATTCTCAAGGGCTCTCGCGGATTACCCAGGGTCCCGCATCACGTTGACGGGGCTCGAAGGTGAATTTCTATTATCTCGTGTTTCTTCTCGCCGCTTTGGTTACTTTATATTGTGGAATTTAATCTTTTTACCTTGCTTACATTTTACAAGTTTAAAGTGTTTACGCGTACCCATTTATTTACGAGTATTAAGTTCGCTAAAAAAAAGCACGGAGGCCGCTAACATTGTGGCAAAATGAAGTCAGATTAAATCAAGAAGAGTAGAGGGGAGAAAACCCGTTTGGAGAACGACATGTTAAAGAAGAACTAGATATGTTAGGCACACCTTACACATACATTGATTTTTTTTTTAGGATCTAATAGACGGTGAAACAGAAGGTGAGTCACCACGAGGAAGGCCAGGGTAAAGAAGAGTGTGAAGGGAGTGATAAGGGTAATAGTGTAGTAAGCAGTAAGGGGAAGAACTGAAGGCTGCAGTCAACCGTCTTTGGATTTAAATATTGATTAAAAATGCAGACACTTCAAAGTGTAAAAATCATTCGACTTGACCCGGAGTCGAACCCGGATTCCTCGATGTCCGGCTGAGCGCTTTAGCCATTCAGTTTAACGAGGCGTCCTCTTACACTTCGAAGTTTTGCCTTTTGGAATGTATGCATTTTAATGCACATGTACACATATGAGCGGATGAATCGAGCGTTAAAGGTTACTGTCGCAGCATCTCCCGCAGTTCTTTTAATTTGAAATACTGATGATGATTTTGAAGACGAAAAATTAAATAGAATAATTAGCAGTGCGTGAAATTCACACGACATAAAATTTTTTTATTGTAGTTATGAACATACTGTACTATATGCTTTAATGGATATAACACAGGCCCTGGTGGACGTATTGTTCGGAGACTGATGGCTCGAGGGTTCTTATCTGAGTTAACCTGTGGCCACGCCCAGTTAATAACCCAGGGTACGAGAATACAGAATTTCTGAGATATCGCTGGCCGCGGAAGTATAGTATTTGGCATTCCTTCCCCGAATTTGTACATTTCACGCGCCATAGGGCGTGGACCCACGTATTTCTACCCTGAACTTAACAGATGGCGTGTCAAGCTTTGTACTTGTTCACGTCTCTGAAAAGCCATCATGTACGCCGCGTGGTCAAATACATTTTTCCCCAGCTAAATCATTTTTGATCGCCAATCCAAGTTCCTATATTTCCCCCGCATGTCAACCTGACCTCTGTTTCACGAACTTGACCTTGCTCCAGGAACAGTCAATACTCTTTACCATTTCGGGAGAAGCAAAAGCGGCGATGGCTGTTATGGAGATTTCCCCACGAAAACTAGGTCGAAAGCACTACCGAACGGAGGTCAATACGAGTGTGTTCCCGACCGTGACCTATCCAAAGAATCCAAATCCACGGTGCAAAGTTTAGCGTGCTTCGCCCAGTTGAGGAGAGGGTGCTCTGAAAGATAAACACGAAGAGAAAGGGTGTATTTTGGAAGTGGAGTTAAGTTTTTCTAACTTCGGTGGTGATCCTACCGTTGGGACCTTGATCTCGATTACCTATCAAATCAGATGACCTCCATCGTACGACGAAATCCAATCCTTATTGCTTTTTATGAATAATCGATTTATCCGAAAAACTGTCAACCTTTCTTTTTTCTGTTAACCAAGGAAACGGAATGCCCTCCCCCCCCCCTGGTTTCCTCTGCCATTGAGCTGATCGCTCACACAACATTTTCCCTTCTATCACGGCATTGAGCACGCAACTACGTTCTACGTTTTAATAACTCCTTTATCCGACCTATTTGAATATCCCCCAGTAATTTCCTCTCATCGTGCACCCTATTTTAAACGTTTATCTTCCTCTCCGTTCTACTTATTTTCTCCATTCTCTGCCATATACACACCTGAAAACCTACCAATCTACGCTCATCCTCAGGCCTTAAAGACCAGATCTCACCTTTGTGAAAACTCAGTGAAAACTGTGCGATTCAAATCTTTGCTAATCTTTTCCTCACGTTTTTACTCAAGTTTACCCGTCATCAATTCTCTTCTTCTCGTAAATGATTCTTTCGCAAATGCAATTCTTCTCCTGATGTCCCTACCACTTTGTCCATTCTCCGTTAAAATACTTCCCAATATATATGAACTGCTCTATTTTATTCTCTCCTACTTTAACGTTTAACTTAGCTTAATTTCTCGAAAATGTAAGCTTTGCTTCCTGTTGTCAATCTTCATCCCATAACTCTCCAGTTGCCTCTGCAGAGTACTCATTTATACCTAATTACACGCTTGCGTGACTTGGTCTCGAAACATTGAGTCATATGCTGACAGATTTGGTCGTCAATAAATGTAAATCATATGAAACGGGTGTAAATATGTTGTGTTACGCATATGGTGTGGATGATTTTTTTTATGCTGCAACTGGGTTTTAAGATTAACTTGGAATTGCAAAGTGCTCTGTCAGTTTTATTTAATATTCCTCATTGATGTTGAATAAATTATTGAATTCACCAACGAATGTTCCAAAGTACCTTTTTGCATATGGCGTAGTGGACATGACGTTTACGGTATAAAACTAGATTTTCTTTGACGTTTAATCATATGTCTTGGTTTCCTGACTAGGATTTGTGTTATTGCTTGGCGTGATTCCCATTTCCTGCAGCCTTTGGCGGGAAAAGCGTTATCAGAAATGAAAATAAAAAGAAGTCAGTGCTGTGTTTCTTTGACCTCATTGAAAGAAATAGAATCCTCGATGAGATTAGCGGCTGGCGTCTCAGTTTTTTTTCAACTAGGTCACAAAATGAGGAGGCTGTCACTTGCATCCTCATTCGAAATATGAGTTTAAAAAAAAACGGTATGGAATCGACATGGAAGAACTCAGTGTAACTCAACGTCTGCACTTCCCGACATTGCTTGGCGTTTGTCTACTCTTTTGACATGGAAGAAATGCATCCACGTTGCCTGTAGGGATTGTATTTTTACCGCGATTTTTCCGTTTGAATTAATATAGAAGTAATGGGAAATATAACTTTATAACTCATGTTGTTCAAATCGTGAACTTGAGTTTTTTCAAAAAGGAGAGTCGATGAAACAACTACGCTCTTTTAGCCTATTGGCCGAACTCCCATTTTTGGCAAATGACATGGCATCCTTTATGGTCTATTATTTTAAGCGCAACTGATGAAAATTTTCGAGGTTGTCATACTACACCATTGAGATCTGATTCCAGGATAATTATGATTAATTAGCTTTTTTTTATTTGCATTAGTTTCATGCAATTCAATGAGAGAAGAAACACCTTAAAAAAGAAAAGAATTTTTTTTCAAGTTTCAATTCACATGTGGCCGCGAAATATTCCACCAAATGTTTCGAAGGGAGAGTAAATGTCATGAAATGAAATTTTTAAACATATATGACTGTCCTCGCTTTGAGAAAATCATCATTTTTTTATAATGACAGCTCTCATGGTTACTTTTGCAATGGTACCACGCCTTGACATCGTGAATGATAAGTTTCGCCACGTTTCTCATTGATTAACCAAATATTTTTTAAAAAATAGGTTAATGACAGCAAAGACAAGTGGGTGGGTGCATCTGATCAGTCCCGTAGTTGATGACTTTTGATGATGATGAAACAAATAATATTGATTCATACCTCGTTAAGGTCTGCGAGCCGTCTGTACTTATGCATTGGTGAACCGCTTAATCAAAGGTAATCGTTATCACTTTCAGGAGTTAGGTTCACGGTAGCCCAAACACTTTTGATTATGTGTATTAACAGTAGCCTATCTGTCAAATCAGGTTTTTGATGCATTCAGGTACTAAGAACTCCTATACTTCTAAGTTTAACACGGCACCGCACCATGTACTCTAAAACTATGCCCTACAGTAACCATTCTTTAAATCCCCTCGTTCTCTACTCCCCTTCATTCCGTTCATTATGCCTTTTATTTCCCTCTACCTCGATCACAAAACATTAACCTTTCTTTCACGTCCTTTTCACATCCTATTGCCACTTTTCCTATTTTCACATCCTATTGCCTTCTTTGCTGTGTGGTATGGATGAGCGGCAGTGTAATATTTTTACACTTGGCGCATAGTTTTACCCAGTCTTTATACAGAGTCAATTTCTGCTCAACTACGCGGACTTCCACGCATTGTGGAGTGATTTCAATTCCTGGAGGTGTCTGTACTTTCCAACATGATAAATTTAAACTTACTTTCCCCGATGCATAAGAGTTTTTTCTTTTAAAACGAAATCCTCATTACAGCTTTTCCTAATGTTGTATTTGTCCGTGGTTTTATGTTATCTGTAATATTTCTTCTCTTCAGATAATAGATTTTCTTCAAGTTTACACTAAAGATAAATCTTCAAGGTTGTCTTTCTCTCTCCTAATGACTACCACTTATTTTCTAACCATATATCAACGATATTAATCTAAAATTATCATAATAACTTCAAAAATATTCATCTACTCTTCCCTCATCGTCCAACATTAACCCACTGCGAAAAAATGGAGGTCATGACGGTATATCGGCTCGGAGAGCCAAAATGAGGGGATCGAACAATATCGACGGTGAACGAATATCGGAAATATCGTCTCCATAATGTATGGTCTTCCGCAGATAACTTTCTATGTCGATATGACGGAAAGATCTACTTCCCGCAGTCATCCGAGGGTGGTTGCAGTCACGGCGCCCGACAGCTAAGGTCCTACAACAAACATAACTACAAGGAACAAATGGCCTTAGCTGTCGGTCGTCTCCCATAAAAGCTACTACTACCACCGAGCGTTACTCGTGTATGCCAAGAGGAATGTCCATGTCTTATTTTGATAATAATTTTCGGCCGTCGATGTACCACATATCGCGGTGCCCTTGTCGTATTACCCGTCCCAATATTTCTATACTTCGGACCATTGGTGCAATCGAAGAGGGAAGGATCAAAAAAACATCTACCGTCAGCATCAGTCGGTGGAGAGTTTGGATCGCCGCGAATGTGGAGGGGGGAACTTCCCGGTTCGAGGTCAGGAGGGGCCATAAGTCACCCGATAGCCGTCACGAGCGTGACCCAATCGCCTACCTTCGGCGAAACGACACGGCGTGGCGTCGCGAATGCGAAAATGCCCTCGCCCCCTCTCGCGAACAAAAGCGCGCTCGTGTTTTCCTCCTCCCCATTTCATTCCGGACGGAGGGTTGCCCGCGACCCCCGTCTCCCCTTTTATAAATGGGGTGACGGATTGGTTTCGGCGAGTCGTGAGGTCATTTCCCTTCGATTCTCAACCCCTTTGGCGAGACACGCCGTCTCATGGAAGCGGAGACCTCCGCGATGTTTCATCTTAGCGCGGTCCATGAGAAGGGAATGCCTACACCTCGAACTGAATGCCAGCCAATTGGATTGAACGGCCGCCGAAGTTTGACTTCCCGGACCAGGGTTGCCAGTTCTATTGGGCTGCTGGACTCGAGATGTCTGAAATATAGAGAAGGATTAAAAGCATTCTTGCAACGTTTGTTACCGTACCGTTCCCTCCACCATTTTATTATTTAGTCCAGGATTCCCAATATGGATTACACAATCTCGTACGTAAGGGCTGTAAACGACATCGCAGAGCCCCTCCTGGATTCTTACTCGCCTTTAATTCCCACCCTCACCCCTCTGGACAGATATGTCGGTAATTGTGTGAAATAAACGTCAAATTCGAATTTCTTATTCATATTTTTGGTATTTTGCTGGCATAAATGCAACGGTACAACGTTGCATTTATTTGCTTTCCAAACAAAATACATTTTGACATCCCACACTGCAGTAATGCCTTCTTCAACTCCATATACTTTCTTCCTCCTTCTATTCCATGTACTATAACATGCTTATCCTATTCCTTCCCCTTCCTATTTTGCCTGACATTTTTCCCTCTATCACAGTCTTCAATCAATCACTCTTCTTCAATCAGCCTTCTCATCAATATGATTTGCATCCAATTTTTCTGTCTCCTTTGGATTTCTACCAACAATCCTTTATCCTCTCCCACCAACCTTAGTATTTCCTCATTTGTTTTCCTTTCGGTCCATTTCACCTTCTCCGTTCTTCACTACACCCACATTTCAAAAGCCTCCAAACTGCGGATATCATCCTGGTTCAATGACAATGTTTCCGCGCTGTACATAACTACGCTTCCTATCAAAGTTTTAACGAGCCAATTCTTAACACCCTTAATCAAAAGTATTTGAAGTAGACCAAATCTACATACATGTATGCTTCAAGTTTTAATTACTTATATACTGCACTAAGCGATTTCAACTTATGATTTGTTTTGATATGAATTGTTTACTAATTAAAGTCCAGCTTGGTTGACGGGGGTCGGATCATAAACGGAATAAGGACTTTCTCCCATAATGTATTCAGCGATAGTTGATGGCATGCAGCTGAAGTTCGCGACCAAGCATCTATGAAGCGTAAGCTGGAATTAATCCATAAAACTGGATGAATTCACGAAAATAAACTAAACAATTTGCCAAGCGAAAGAAATGAGTCGAGAATGACTGGGTAATGCGAAAAGGTAGTAATAACATAAATATTTTGGCATAATACCCAAGTCCCTTGGAACAGTAGACAGCATAACAATATAGATCAGAAGACAACATGTCTCCATTGCATTCATACATGAACATACGATAAAATAAAGTTAACGAAAAAATATATAAATGCAAAATGATACAGACAGTTAACTACATTATTTCACTTGAAAGTTTCTGTAAAAAATTTCATGTTAGTACCATGACATAGATTGAACTGTTCAATATTTATTTTTTCGATTTTTCGTTAAATCAGCGATATCATTCCAAACTCTCATTGCCAAAATTATCGTTTATAGCTGATTGGTTCCACATTTGGTTACTTTAAAGCGTCTTCGTGCTCTTGTGAGTCTGCAAAAATGAGATTTCCGAGTTTTCAATGGCTAATTATTTCACATGTACACTCAGGTGCATTACGTGATGACATCTTATGCACGAAAACGGAGAATTGCAATATTCTCCCTGCGTTATGTTTTGACTGCTTTAGCTTTTGATAGTATGGCGTAATGTGTTCATGCATTAACTCGTTGATTGTATATCTTACACCAGGATTCAATAAAATTTTATATTTTTTAAATTGGTTCATCGTCGTGCGGAGAAGAGGGGGATCTACAGTCCTATTCCCCCATCCCCTCCTCAAGGGGAAGGCGTCACCGTCCGCGGCTCTCATTACCACCTCCCTCGGCTTGCTTCTTCGCATCCATCGCACGAGTGACACGGTCACCATGAGCGGTCACACGTCGACCAACGCTCGTGAGAGGAGAACCGGGATGGCGTCGAAGGTGGGAGGAGTAGTAGCGCGTGGACGGGAATGCGATCGCCTTGCGTGACTCGATTGAACTCCGAGGAAGTTCCTACCGACGACTCCCACTCTCCCCTTTTAGTTTTGTTTCCGTAAATAAATGAGGCCGAGGCGAGACTCTTCAATAAAAAAAACAATAGAGAGAAGTGGGGGAAAACAAATATTTTTTTCACACAATTTTTGTCTCCCATTTGGGATAAATAATGTGCGATTCACCTGGCATATATTATCATGTTCATTTCGTTGAAATCTAGCATTCGCTATGTATAATGTGGCTAATGGCGTACAAGTAGCTTTTCCCTTAAAGCACGCGGAAAAAACTGCTTTTTTTAATATGTAGCTCAAGCTTTTCAAAATAAATGTTATCATACTTATCCGACACTGCTTTTCAATACCTGCTGTACCCGATTTTAAAGTTGTTCACTTCAGGACGCCTAGCAGTATTTTATTTAGTACGATTAATTGCAAAATTTGCACGATTTTCCAATTGATTATTCAATCGAAAAATTTACAAAATTATTTCTGTTCGTGTAAAAATGATCTCATCCCTTACAGTTTTTCTAGATCCACAATTGGTCCACACTCCGGGTAGAGTCACCAAATCCTGTTGACTGAGTACTTCTATGACCACGGTATTCTTTGCGAATTTATTATAACGTTAGCATTTTCTGCAAAAAATGCGTCTTTCGCGAAAATACTAACGATTTCTTGTCATCTTCCTGTTGCTAATTGAGGTGCCCATGAGTAAGCATAAATATCAAACAAACATATCAAACAAAGCGTTCTAATTACGTATTTTATCCGAACATTTTAAAATAGCATCATTCTACTTCGGTGATTTATAAATAAACTTCCAATGTGGTTAACCATTGGACTGTATCCGATCACTTCGGCTGGGTTCGACGGCCTCAAACAGAAATTTCCGCATATTCCCGAGATGCGAAGAGTGTTTTCTTGTCTTTTAGTGATAATAAAGGAATAAGAAAATGAACGCGATTTCC
The DNA here is from genome assembly GCA_037158775.1 of Hetaerina titia. Taxonomy (NCBI): domain Eukaryota; kingdom Metazoa; phylum Arthropoda; class Insecta; order Odonata; family Calopterygidae; genus Hetaerina; species Hetaerina titia. Next base: position 81,058,013 of record CM073776.1, on the reverse strand, counting down.
AGTCGGGCTCTTGACATCTTCATTACCGGTAGACGTAAATCGGTAGAATTGACCTCAACTCCATTCTTTCAATCAACTTCCTTCACTCCCAACATCCGCATTTCTTCATCTGTCATCTTCTGCAGACTTCTGTTTCTCAGTCTACTCCGTCCACCTTCGAGGCTCATCCATCATCCTGTCTATTATTCTCCTCCGCAAATCATCTCATCCAGACTTGTTCCAGTTCTTTTATCTCTCCTCCTCCTTTGTGTTTCCCTTAAATTCACTTTTTTTAGTACGTTTATACTCCCCTCAGAAAACATTAATCGGCAGAAATGTATTTCCAATTGGAAAAAATTTCCTTTTTTTTTATTCAACCTTTAAATATCCTCAAACTTGTTAATGATTTCCGATCTCTTTGATTTTTGCCGCACATCTCCATACCCTACGTCTCACCCTCCCCTAGATAAATGGTACTCAATAATATTTTTACAAATTGTGTTGAGTTTTGGCAATGAATAGGAGGGAAATAAAAAGTACAAGTGAAAACAAACTCAACTATCGGTGGTGTTTAATTCAATAGAGCGTCAATGATCTCATTTGTTTTGCAAATTTATAATTTGGGAAAAATTAAGATCATGCAGAATAAAAATTACGATTTTCAGTTTAGTGATCGTTCCTCTTGACTTGCGAACACCTGTATCTTGAATGTACCGTGTGTCACGGATATTATTATATAAAAAGGTAATGTACCGGTTAAGGTAAGTTTTTGAATGGACACAACTATTAAGTAAATATTTTGTGACTCCTTACAAAACACAATCCAGGAACCTACTGTACATTAGGTCTCTCTTCATCTCTGTGTACTTCTTTCCTGCCTTCATCCCGTCCAACAACCCTTTCCTGTTCCTTCCCATTCATCGTTTGCCTTACATTCTCACCTCTATTACCGTCTTCAACATCACACTGCCTTTCCTCCATTTTTCCTGCCTCCATAGGATTTCTCCCAAAAAACCCGTCTCCTTGTCCACCATACCTAGTACTTCCTCATTTGTTTTCCTTTCGTCACGTATATATTGTGAAATATTGATGCCATGCACTTCAATTGAAGGAATACTTTTTATTTGGTATGTTGTGTAAAATCCGTTTCCTAGATGTTGTTCTATTGTTCTTCATGGACTATTATCTGGTAGAAAGAATACGCGTATTATACTATCTTGTGAAAGCATTCTTCCCTCTACTGGAGTCCCAGAATGGCACATCACGGAAGTAACCTGTCATTTTCTGATCCAACTTGTAATTATAATCCTGCGAACGGTTCCGCTACTCCCATTATTCCCCATGAGGATTTATGATGTGATCCACATTGTTTCTCCCTCTAATTGGCACCCTAAGCTGTTCCAGCCCATCCTGGACCTAATTCATCCACATCTGAGGGAGCGAATGGACAAAGGCTTGCCATTTCGTGGCGAGCTTCGTTAAAAGTTGGTAATCCGAGGACGCCTACCTTCTTACCTCTACACCGTAACAATGGAACAGGATGAAGTCATCCCAATGTCTATTGGTTGCCTAAAGATTTTTCATCACTGAAAGAATCATTTCCGATAAAACGTCTTCCAACTTCTGCTGCATTCACACAATCTTACGGTGACGAGCCTTCGTCTGTTACTCAGATGGATGAAGTTTTGTAGAAAAGGAAATTTTGCTTTTCACTGTGGACTAAGTTTCCCTTTAGGTAGGTAGGACTGTGGTGAGAAAGAACGGTTATAGAATGAGCAAGATTGCATAATTACTGCATGAGACACCAATTGCTTGAAGTCCTTTTTGAATGCAATCATTAGTTTTATTAGACGTGCCCTTAGGGAGATGTGAGAGCACAACTTCCGCCAACTACGCAAAGGGGAAGGGAAAACTGTCTTCGATACTTCTGAATAATATGGTAATAAAAACAATGATAATTTTTAAAAAATCAGACAACAGATTTTATGGTAGCTTTTATTGTTTTTTAGTGAAGATTGCAATTTACGTGTTTGAAATATTCTCTTTTTATTTGATTTTTGACGTTTGTGTGATGTATTAGTGGACGCAACGTCGTTTTTATTATGGACTCCAGCCGTTCTCTTAAGGAATGAAAATTCAAGAAACTGTCTCTGGCAAAGATTCAGTAGAACATAATTCGAGTTAACTCCGAATGGGCAAAGACATTCGTGCCTGGAAAGAGTCCTGGTATCTGTAGGTAAATATGGACTATTTCACTAACGTAAAAGTGACATTTGTATGATATCGCCATATCAGAGGTGAGGTCATTATGTCACCGTTCTATTTATTATTTTCCGTTCTTTTATTTATAACTTATTTCATAGACAGTCGACTAGATATTTTGTCATGGAATGAAAAGTTAAAATTCGATCGTCCCGGTTTTGTTTTCGCTCGAATGTGGCGAATACGTCCCAGGCTGTCAGACATTCCGCGCAAATCTTTATTTTTATCTTCAATAGATGTCGGACGTTCCATTAGCAGTTGAACGAAAGGAATATTTCGTTTTTCTTGCTCAACCTTGCCATGAGGACTTCGTAACGTCGGTGGCTGTATAGCTGTCTTCTTAGGGACGTCTTGTCTGCCATTAATGTTTATCTAAAACCCGGGGTATGAAAGGTGGAAAATTTATTTATCGAAGTCCATCGAACCGGCATCACTTCTCTCATGTATGTGCCTGGGCAGGCACACCAACCCCTTCCTGAAGCGCGGCTCCGAGCTTAACGGCACGCTTTTGCGAATGCAAAAAGCTCTGAATTTAATGTTTTCTAACTCAAGTACCTCGCGTCGCCGGAAGGTCGATGGGCTAATGTGCGTATGCGTTCAGTGTCGTAAAACTGCAGCATTTGATGGAAATGGACTATGGTAATTTGCTTCGCGAGTTTTTTCTTTTTGTTTTCCATCCGAGAAAGTGTAAAAAGAAAATCGTGATATTTTTACGGGGGGAGTGTTGGTAATCTCGCCTTCATGAAGCGTTTCAAACACTTCCGATGGCCGGGACTTCCCATCACCGTTCCCCTTCTTCTTGCGGGGAAATCATATCATTTGCTGTCTCTGGTTGATAATTTCCCGTCCACGCCTACTTTATTATGCTGCAACCCGAAGCAGATTCACATAAGGAGTTTTGGGACAACGTTAACCAGTGGCAAGAAATTAGTTAAATTGAACATGCGGCTTAAGAGTATAGAAATAGTTTAGTAATTGATCTATCTAGCTTGTTTAATAATGTTTTCGAATGCTTTGGTAGCGAAAGGGCGTTTCTTCATGGGTTAAAATGATTTGTTGCACTTCGATCGACGGTCGGCATCTAACCTCTGCATTAACCATGTCATAAATTCCATGAAATATAAACGGGTGTAATATGTGTAATTTCCTAATTCGTATTTTGGTTATTATAATCCCTTCGATTCCTTCATAACTAGTTGTAATCAATTGATGAACTAAATGTTTGACCCCTCTAATAAGTTGCATCTAAATTATATATCTCAACATCTGGATCGATGAAATCTTATAACACATAGCATAAATAATTAAGGTATGCAGATATTTGCAAAATCAATTAGTTTGGTAATTTTAATCCCCCGTTGTGAAAACAGTAATTAAAAAAATATTAATCCCTCTAGTTCTCTTCGTCCTCCTCTCAAGAAAATTCCTAACTTCCGAGTGGAATGAGAAAGAACGTTCGGCAAGCAGTTACGTAAACGCCTAAACGCCTGCAAATCTTGTGAACGATATAAGGTTTTACGATCTGCGGGAAATTGTGATTCCTAGCATGTATTGAATTTAAAGATTATATTCATGGGCTAATTTCAAATATGTTTTTATCGTTCGTCTACTTTGCGCCCCAAATTTGATGGATTTTGGAATATTCTAATATTTTTCCACACTAGGTGAGATTTCTGTTGGTTCGACTGGAGTCAGCGGAATTTTGGCGTCGACGCATGAAATGTCACGGTGATATTCTGCAGGGCATCCCATAAGGATGTGCAAAAAAGGATTGCCATCCTCACTTCCCTATATTCGCTTGATTTCGCCGATTATTTCGTACCATTAGCACCCAAGTCATTTTCTTCCACGCGGAAAGTTGTTAAGTTCGTCAAATACCATCATGGGATCGGTCGCTGACCTGAAAAATTCTTATTAACACTCTTCAAAATCAACAAGGACGTAATCGCCTTTTCGCCGCTTCGAAAAGGGCAACTTTTACCTGTGTGCAAATTTCGAAATCAGGTCAAATCAACGAACGAAAGAGCATTGCTTGCTTTTTGGTTTTAATGAATTTGTGTTATTTACTTTTCCGCTAAATTACGCTCAATAAAAGGTAAGTGAATGTGAAGACAACTGGAGCATGGTATTGGTAATTTTCTTTATTTAATGTACAACATTGTTTCCGAGAAACATTTCGTTGTGTTTTTTTATTCATAATAGTTTGAAGTCTCAGCATTCCTACATTCTAAAAAAAATATTTATTATATAAATTACAGATTCAGTTGTGGTTTGGTGGAACTGTTCCTTAATAACAGAGGCGAAAACTCTTCCAATTTTCCACTTAATACACGTAAAGATTTATTTTCGACTATTTTAGATGTCTGCTACATCATTTCAAGTATTTCGATGTACTGAATCACTTGACAATGATTTGTGCATCAAGAATAATCTAAAATAAATTTTTATTAAGAGGAGAATTAGCAAGAGTTTTCGTCTCTGTTATTATGAAACAGCTATTACTCGGGTAGCATTCGCCTTGTAAAACAATGGTAACAAAAATCGTATCTTATTGCTGATTTTTTAATCTAACTTATCACGCATGATGTTTTACAATAATAAATACTCATTATTCCATGAAACTTTGCAGCTTATCACCATGTTTATCAATTTCAATAGAGCGCTGAATAATAGGTTTTAGTAAATAATTTTAGTAAAATCCATCTACCTTGCACTGAAACAAAACATGGAGAATTTTTCACAGAGTGCTCTGAGAGAGCAACTGAATTTTTCATTTCTATGTATTTTTTTTATAGGGCAAGCTAGCCAGGGGACTAGACCCTGTGTCGTAGACATTGTAATTCTTTTTTCCAAGGTGTTATACCAAGTACCAATTACTCATTGGACCTTGGAGTGATTGATTTTATTGCGATCGATGGATACCTTTAGCTTTTGGAAGTTGATTATATGAAGCTTAAAACTTCGTCCTTAATTTGAATTTTTCTTTTCTTTTCTCTCCAGGTAAGTGGATGGCAAATATTTACATGGCGCTCTCATCGAATCGACAGAAATCATCGCAGGACGAGTTGGACTGTGTGCAGAGGGAGGAAATGGGGGAACTGGCTGAGTTTTTGAACTTTTCATTAATTTATTCGTTTTTCCTTTTTAATGTATTTCATGCCTCGGGGGCCAAATCGAGGCCTCATTAATTCATGACAGTTCTCGGAGGTCGACCAAATATTTTCCTTGATTTTTTGAGAGGAAATATAAATGTATTCCAAATGAACAGCGGATTTAACGCTGTGAATGAAAATTATTAATTGCAGGAAAATGAAGAGATCAGTGGATGTTGTATATTTCCCAAAATCTCTAATAAATAAAGTTGTGATGGCCGTTATTCGGTGTAGTTAGCACTGGCAATTCGGTGGTAATGAGTCAATGTAGAGCTTTCTGATTGGTAATAGCAAACTGTAGCGAGATGAAGTATTATTCTTAGCATTGGTAATTTTTTCTTGCAACTACTCGTGTTCGACGAAGAATTCCGTAAATCCGAAGAATGCATCAAGCTCTCTGACGTTATTCGAATACCTTAAATGTAATATTTCCTTAAGAATTTTTATAAAGAACCAATAAATACTCGTAGATCCAAAAAGCAAACACGGTTATTATCGTGAAGGTTGGTTTAATGGGTGAGGGCAGTGGTCGCACTGCGTATGAAATTCACAAATCAGTATTGGGGGGGGAGGGGGGGCTGCTTCGGGGTACACTTCCTGCGTATAAACGTAAAATATTTCAATAAACATCGGATGCAAATGACTGAGACCAATAGATTTTAAGAATGAAATATGACCTCTTCTTCTAAACCATCGCGAATTAATTGAAACGGTCGCGATGAAGTCATACCTTGAATAAATCGGGAATTACGTGAAGAATTTCAATCGCAATTTTAAGCGTTACTGGAAACACTGTTTAGCCTATAAGGGCTCTCCGGAGTTTAAAATGTTATCGAAAAAAGTAATAATATTGTACGTAACAGTGTCTTGTATTTTAATCAAAGAAAATTGGTCAAATTCCACCCAAAATGTGGTCGTTACCCGCGACTACATAAAAATCCATGTCCAAACTTCTTGGTGAATATGCAATAAACATTCAAATTTTAGTATAGTTTATTAGAATACGATCTCCTAACATTTTAACTTCTGCGGGCGTGTTATGCGCAAGTCCGGGTGGGTGGGAGGAGGGAGCGTTCGACTCAAAGGCTGACGGTCCGCCTCCTTAACAGGATACGAGATGCGAATAATCATCGGATTCACCCATTCAAGCTCTGGCGACGTCCTAGAAGCGGTCCTTCCCGTAATACAAGTAGTACTTGTACGAGTATAATTCTGGTTTGGTCCCAGATGGAGTCGTTGGCTACTTACCGGCAGTCCTCTCGCGCCCAGGCCAACATGGTGGGAATGCGCATGCATAATAATGGATCCGCCCACTGTGGAACGTTTGGCGAGGAACGCATACCAGTTTTTTCTTCCCTGTCCATGTTAATAAAATTCCTCATTCCTCGAAGGAGCTTCCGTCATCCTGACATCACGCTCCCCTTTGGAAAATTCGCGTATCAGCCGTCAAGGTGGGATGGATTTGTATTTTGTTTTCCAGCACCGTCATCGACGGATCCCAACCCTACGGTTATCAAGTATGCGTCACTTTTGTTGTCGGTTGCGCAGTTTTCTCTGGCAAAGACTTGCCTCTCCGATACCGATTTTCTATTTCCTAATAGGTACTCCCTCCCGATTTCACCCTTGCTCAGTGAATACGTGCTCGTATAATGGCGTGTGCCCTCTCAATATCTATCGATTTCATTAAAATTTTATCTTAATCATGATGAAAGTGTTTGTCTTGAAAGTGTGACTTCTTGTATAAGTCACGGTATTTCGTGGAAACTGACTGTACTTAAATAAATGTATATATTTTCGCATTAAAATAGCAACATCCACGGTTTTTGTATTACAAGAAAACACCTAAGAAATCTCGAATGGTAGGGCTGAAAAGAGTACTCGTTCTTATATGGGACTTCATCTTGACTTCTGTTTTGCATCATTTCAAGCATCGTATCTATTTCATTCATTTATTAAATGAGAGATTTAAACGCTTCTCTTTTAACTTTTTTCCATGGTTACCACTCAGTTTGACCCCTTCCTCTTTGGTTCCTGGTGATATAGTATGAAACGTTTTGCATGAGGAAATATTGATGAGGTAATTAATTTTTACGAACCATTATTATTTATTACCGCTATTCATTCTATTAATTTTATTAGTTTATTACCTAACATTTCGATGCGGTGTGTTATTACCAAGGCGGCTGCGCCAATTTTGTAACCTTGTTAAAATGATATGTATAAATTAGAACATGGAATTCAGGTCACCCCTCTGGGAAGTATTTTGGATGATGGTGGGTAGAGTAGTGGGGACATTTAAAAGGAGCAGGGATTGATGACAGGCACCTTGAGTAAAGATGTGAAGGAAAGATCAGTGAAGACTGAGTATACAGGTATGGCTGTATATGGCTCAGAAACTTGGTTTTTGAAGGAGGAGGATGAACGTAGATTGGAGGTCTTTGAGATGCGGGTGTGGTGAAGAGTAGAATGATAAAATGGGCTCAGAGGGAAGCAAGGTATTTGCTAGAAACGATTGGGGAAGGGAGAAATTCGAAGGAGGTAGGATAAGCAAAAGATACTGAGAGCAAATGGGATGCTGACAGCGGTCATAGAAGGGTGAATGCCAGTGAAAGCGAGGTAGAGGGAGGAGGATTTGGACGAAATTAAGGGAGGTAGAAAGTATAAAGAGCTAAGGAATAATAATAATAATTCGGCTTTATTCGGGCGAGCTTGAGACTGAGGCAGTCATCTAACCCATCGTCAAATGAATTCAATGAAAATATAATTACATTTGAGTACTAAATAATGTAAAAAAGGACTAGATAATGACAATCAATTTACAATGAATGTACATGAGTACAAAGAGTGTAGAAAAATATGCAGAATTGTTGGAAAAACGAAAGGAATAAGGTTTTTAACCTTAATAAAAAACCCACTGCATGTAAACACCCCCACACAGGAAGGGGAGTGTGCGAATAAAACCTGGGAAAACCTACGGAGGAATTAGTTACTTCAATATGTAGTTTGGGATGATGTACAGGTACCCTATATGTTAGGGTTTAGGATTTCACTGATTTTATAGTCATAGGGTCCACTCTAAACAACCCTAACTGGGTAAAATACTAATTATATAATGGTACATTAATCTTATTTTTATAATATCGGGCCTTTACGAGGAAATTGTGTGAAAAGGCGGCTTATATATTACCGAAGCCGGGAATTACTTGTAGTGGCGTCTCTTTAAAGAAGCGCTACTATCCTCTTACTATTTATTTTTAATATGAAAGTATTTCCTTCTTGAATGAACCGATAACTGTGTGCTTGCTCCGTGTTAAACTCCTTAAATCTACACAGACGTGTAGTTTTTCACATGATTCCAGCAATGAATATTTTCGTGGACTATGTCATTAAGGGATAGTACTGCAATTAGTTCGGGTGTTTTCGGCGCAGCATCAAGTGTCATAATCGCAGTCATACCTTATTCCAGTTTATTCCTCCCCATTTACGGTTCAAGTTGAGTCGTGAACCAAATGATTATCATTTCTTGATTAAAACCGGATTCAGAGATGATCGATGCATATCTTTTATTGAGAGCGTAGTGGACTTTCCATGTTTGGACACTCAATTGCGGTGTGTAAAAGTGATTAGAAAATTCTCTTTCGACGCGTTCTTTTTAATCGATTGCGCTTTCCGTGCTTATTTTCACTGTGCATACGTAGACGTTCGCTTGGCCACTTAGTAGGCAGAAATAGTTTCTTTCTCGTGTATGCCTCCGGTTGTAGTAACTCTGGAAGTGGTAAATATTTCTCCGAAGATCCTTAAATATATTTTTTTTAATGTTTTTCAAAACTCTTTCAAATATATTGTGTCGGCCAATATTGTGTAAGTAAAATGCATTTCGTGACGTTAAATGTCGCTCCAGCAATATATAATACTTTCATTGAATCTACTGGTTGAATTCATGTTGTGACAACCGTATCAGTTTTTTTGAAAAGTTAGGGTCAGACGCTGGAATCTTGTCGCACTTTCGAGGTGTATTTAAGTTAACCAGAATGGATTTTCATTGGTGAGAAGAGGAATTAACGCAGACCTCCGCAGCCGATGGTTTGAGTTATATTTCTGAATTTAGGCTTCTCTTGCACCGTTTCAAAGAGAATATGCTGTTATATTTGAGTAAATAATGATTCCTGAGGAACGTAGGAATCTCACAAAAATTTGTTTTGACATTTTTTACTCTAGATTTTTTCATTATTTAACTGTTAACATGATTAACTTTTATATTTTGAATGCTTTTTTTTGCTTCAGCGGTCCTATTTGATACTGTTTTTGCCCACATCAAGAATTATGTTCCAAAGATCACTGTCGTACCTGATAAAAAAAACGTACGTATTCTTCCTCAGAGGTTGATCTATCGTTCCTCAGGTGCATGGTTTTCAACATTTGCTCCAGAGCATATTTGTAGCTTAATTTCGTTCGGACTCCCCTTAAAGCAAAAGATGAAACGTAACCCCACGTGTCGCGGCCATCCTCACGGATATCCTCGGATGTCCTTCTGTCCTTCGAAGTTCCGAACTTCGAAGCCGCGACTGTGCGCGCGGCTCCCTTCCCGTCCTTCCTCCTAGCGCTCCCCTCCTTGCGGCATCAACTGTTTTCATCTATCATTCCTTCACAACTCGCGCAGCACCACGGTCAACTTCCCATGGTGGGCGCTTCATCGCTTTCTTTTTTTTTGTCGTCGCTTTTCGGAGCGCGTTTCCCGACAAGGAATCTGTGGACAAAACGGCCGGAAAACCGTCGCGAAAACTCGAGCCGGGTCGCGAAAATGGTTGCTACGTCCAGTTTCGCCCTTCCCCTCACGACGGGGAATTTGCCGAATCGTCAGGGTTCTCCCGCGAACGGGATAAGGGCCGTTTTACCGTGCAGGTGGTTGGAGTGTGCGCGGGGGAGGGGGATGAATGAAAAAAAAGGTTGTTTAAACGCTCAGGCATCTCACGAGCTCTCTCTTTCTTCTCCCGGAACGAACCGAGGGCGTCAAAAAATTTCAAAACCTCAGCCCTTTCCGCCCCCCCCCCCCGCGTACTTCCCTCCCTCACCTCCACCCTCCCCCATTTTCCCACTCCTCCCTTCCTTGAAACCAGGGGTCCCGCCCTCATCACTCGAAAGTAAAACCCAAATCGACTTGACAACGTTAAAGGTGTTCAGGATACAAATTAACGTCGATTAACGACACCGCTCTTATGAATTTTTTTCTTTCGATTTCGATCGAGGAGGAATTCCACGGTGCGTCGCTCGAAGTTGGATGTGAATCGTCTGGTAGGTTGACCATACAATTTGTTTTTGGAGGCGCGATGGGCTCACCTTCTCATTTGCTTCGATTTCTGCTTAAAGACCTCACGATGCACGCGAAGCCACTTTACAAGCGATCGGCTGATTATGAGGGAGCGTGAAGTAATACGATTGTTCATTGAAAACAAAAGCTTTTCTAAAGTGAACCTGGCGATGATGCGCCCGAATAAAGCGAATCTTTCGCATACTATCTCAAATTTTAATTTAGGATGTCACGTTCATGTTACCATTGGTATTGAGGCACCATCATGCATCGACGTCAGGCATATTCAATTTGTTTTCTCGGTTTTAAAAACGTTAAAATGATAATGTCAGGTTTTAACCAACATGAGGAATGGGATTATAATATTGTACATCACCGCGTCAAGTCCGAGTAAATATATAGTCAGTTATCTTTTATAAGCTGACCTTCACTCCTTCATCTTACTTATTTCGAGCGAGAGAGAGATGATGAGAGATAGGGAAATCTTTATTCGAGATATTTTCCCCCCGCGCGGAGTGCAACGTGCCACACGCACGCATTCTGTTTTCCCTTTCTCACACAGAAAAAAAGACAAAATACTTTCGTCTTCTAGACCTTGTCCGGTTACGTTGTTGCGTGGGCCAGCGCCCCGAGCTACTGTTTCGTTTTTCTTGAACCAACGCGCGAGTGATCCCATCCCATCCTTCTCTCTTCCTCTCCCATTCGCTCTTCCCTTTAAAGATTATTATCGTAAACACGTTTTTTCGTTTCCTGATTCCGTGTGCCATCCGGTGCATTTCCTCTCCGTAATCAGGTGGGGTTGTGGTCTCGAGAGGCGCTGTGAGACGAGGAAGACGCCACCTGATTGCGGAGTTGAGTCCACGGGGGGAGGAGAAGATGGGGAGGGGAGGAAAGGGAGCATTTTGCGATCGACGGTCATCGCATTGCACGTTTAGGTGCTCGCATGCCTTCTCCCCTCCTACGAAAATGATTAAATATGCAATATCATCCGTTTCTGATTCGAAAATCGTTGACGCCGCTGGCGTTTGGGAAGACCTTCGGATTCCACGAACTGTTTACTCATCCTCGGAGGGTGGAGTAGGAGTCGAGTCCCGAGACGCGGCCGAGAAATAGTTGTGTTGAGGTGAAACCTGCTTTGTGAGCGTATGTGTAACTTGGTCAACCCTTTCCCATTGGTCACTTATTCCAGATAGTTGGACAAATGCGACCATAATATCTCCCCAGAAATTTTCATAGATTGGTGCGATTAAAAAAAAATGAGCTTCCGCAGAATTTATTTTTCCTTATTTCTTCCTTAATATTGACGGCGCCTTTAACGTCGGCTCTTCTGTCCACTCTCAACGTGCACCCAAATAAAAAATTAATTTTAGTAGATAATAGTATTCCGAATGTGAAGAAAAACTGATTATTATCAAATAGCTTGATCTATCCTGAACGATTAATAATGCAAATTATACAAATATCACCCGGGATTCGTTTTGCAGGTCATTGTTTGAAAGATTTGAACTTTTGAAACATTTCGCCGCTATCAGGAATGGTCACCATGCTTCATATATTTTGAAGCTTTTTATTGCTGTTTTATGTTATTGTCTCAAGTTTGTACGTTGAAGAGGGAGTGAAACGTTTAAAATAAAATAACGCAAAATATACTAGTGGATTACATGAAATTTTATCGATGTAAAAAATTTATATGTTCATCATTGATTATAATTATGTTATTGCGACTTCGTTCGAATAAATGAAATTTCTCCAATTCTGAAGTCAAGTTGCAACCTTTACGTATATCACATCATGACTATCATAAATTAATATCCGCTCTCTCTAGTTTCGCGAAGAAGACGAAAATGTCAGGGAAAATTTCCAGAGGGACTGAGTGCACGGTCAAATAATAACGGTGACCACGAGAGAAACAAAAAAAAGAAATCGGGGAGAAAATCGCATCCGAAGAACGCGGATAAGGCGTCTATTACGGATCTTGTCGCAAATGGTAAGTCTTGGACAACATAAATTGCGGCGAAAAACTGGCTGATGAAATTGAAGCGAAAGAATGAAAGACATTTCTCCAGAACGACATCCATCCAGTTGTTCCCAATACTCTTCCTGAAATTCGGTGAGGGCAGTCGAGAGTTTGAGATTATGTGCTAAATGAAAGGAAAATGTAGTTTAGTTCATCGTCAAAGTTTGGCCATCAATTATAAGAATGACTCGACGCAGCTCTCCACTCAAGGTTTCTTCTATCGACTAGCCCATTCAAACTGATTGTCTTAACCTCTTCATTATTTAAGTATTTTATATTATTTCAATTCTCCTTACTTATTTCGTGTATCTCATATCCGGGGTCGTCTTTCTTCGCATTCACTTGTCCGACGAATGGTTTCTTCTACCTAGTAGTATTAAAAAAAATGTCCGATAAGATTAACTTTTAATCCTTCAATAATTTCCGTTACATTACCTTTCTTGCTCTTCGTAGTACCTCCTCATTAGTCTCGGGTTGACAGGGATATGGAAGGAATTACTTACGCAATTTGCAGTAGATAATTCGTACGGTTTTTAAAATTGTAACATAAACACATTACAGCCACAGGAAAATTACTGCACTTGTAATGAAGCAATATTTTGAATGTTATTTAGATATATTAAAATTCACGTAGGGATTTATAGCTACCATACGGCTTGTTCTCAATCTGTAGTTACTTGAATTAGCAGGAAAAAAAATAGTGGCGGGTTTTACGTGGCGTGATAAATATGAGCAACTCACCACAGTGGGCACTAACGTTTCAGATTATGAAAACGATAGAGCAGTTTGAAAGTATTGTCTTATTTCAAGAAAATCAGGATGATGACTCTTATTGATGCTGAAATCCAGGAAACCCCCTCATCATATTATAATTTTAATCAATTAATTTATTCAATACGGTTCACATTCCAGACTTCTATTCAGTTGGGCGAAATAGTGACCTCGGGAAACTCTCCACAGAGTCGAGATTCCACCATGTTGGTTCGACCACTATCTGGGCTTGAACCCGGGCCTTCAGCGCGAAGGTCCTGTGGCTATTCCCCGCACCATTCCTATCCTGACGGATTTTGTAGGCAAACATATTAATTATTCAATTATAACAACAAAAAAATGAAAAATCGCCTTCTTCCTTTAGTGGGAAATGACGACTTCCATTGCAAAATTCTCCCGTTAATTGTCGCTCGCAGTCGTATGTAAAGTAATTCTCCGGAAAAAAGATAACTCCTCGATTTGATTCTAAAATATGTATAATTAAAATAAGTATTAGTAAACATTATGAAGGTCATCACATAAGCCATCGTGTTATAATGCCTGTATGTTTTTATGTATTCGATGGTTTCTGGCTCAACTTAGTGGAAGTTCATGTTCATTCCGAGGTTTTTATGTTTTCATTTCATGAAGATTATTTTGTTTCCTCCGAAACTTTCTTTTTCGTTTACGTTGAGTCTTTCTCTCTAAGAGATGTGATCTCGCCCTAGATAGAACATTCAGACCTTTTCGTAGACACAAGCGGAAAAACGTTTCGCTTGGATTATGGATACGGTTTTCTGGAAGCATTACGCGGGATTTGAACCCGGTACCCGCAATTCAGCTGCTGAATGCTCCAATCGCTACCCCATATTTTTATCATGTTATCAATTAGTAGTTATTTAGTGGAGGGATGTGACAGCTGGGAGCGTATGCCTATGCATATCCGTTAAGGGAAAGGTGGGCCTAATTTGGAGAGGATGAGAGTAGGGTGGAGAGAAACCCGGCGTCGGAATTAGTTCACTCTCAAACGAGGCAGTACTCACGATTTGAATGTCGCATCCAACAGACGGCATACTTCACTTGAAGTGCTCTCCACATGGCACTCAAACGGATCTCGATAAGACTGAAAAATTCGGTCACCGTCGGGATTCGAAATGGGGCCTTCGGAGTGGGAAGCCAGTGCACTAGTCCCCCAAACTATAGTCAACCAACTGAATGCCAAACTAGGCGTAATTGATAGAAATTGATTTGTGTCGTGTAATTGCGTTCGGGTTCTAATTTCGGGTGCATAGACTTGATAGGTCGACCGCATAACGTAGACTCGGCTCAGATAGACGCCGGTTGGATCTGGATACTCCCACGCTTCGTGATATTTCCGGGTACTGTTCTTACCTCAAATGGTGTGAGGAAGTTCAAATACAGAAAGGGAAACATGCCGCACCTTTCAATACTCGATAATATGTGCGCTGGATGTAGTCATTATCTCTCTTGACATCAGAGCGACTCCGACAGTCATCGAGGAGTGCCTTGGCAAACAAGGGCTTCGAAGCCGAGTTAGCCACGCGTCGATTGTGTTTGTCTGTTCATGGACGCCTTCCTGCACAGTGATGATATTGTTTCGCGTCACCGCAATGCCACGGCCTTTGACCTTTTTCATCTGTTCTAGCGGGCGAATGGACGATGTACGTTGGGAGGGTTGTTAAAAAATACGTCTTCTGCGAGAGTTTTTGAGTAAAACTTTGGGACTGGATACATTTGGATGGAAAAGTTCATTTCCCGAGTCTTTAGATGGTGAAAATAATTCAACGCTTCACATTATGAAACGTTTTATGGCCTTTTCTGATTCTGTCTCATACATCATCTATTGATTTTCACTAATGTGCCACTTTTTGGCATAAACGTAAATCTTAAATTTTTCCCTGTTAATTTATTAGCCGTCTGCTTTAAAATTGAGTAGAAACGGTATTCATTTTATTTATATTTGTTTTTCTATCATAAAAAAATTTGTCGATATCCGACTGATGTTACTGTTCTTATTTCCCTCTCATCCCCATATCACACGTAAAAAATAAAGGTTGCAGATCTCCTCTTCCTTCGTGTATCACGCTATTCTCCTATAATGGAAGCCAAATTAGTTTTTACAGCGATAGATTGCCTTTCATATGGTAATCTGTTTTTGTACTTGAAAAAGCACGAGTACCTCCTGCTTTGAATTCAGTAACGTGTCATAATTGTTAATGTTTTATGTGATGAAATTTTCCCAAAAAAAGAGGTTTTCTCTTATGTATTATGCCCATTTGGTTGGATTGAGTGGAAGGCTGCCAGTGATTCAAATAATTTTGATAGAATTTCATTCCATTTAACGATTTAATCTTCAATTGGAAGTGAGTTAATCATAAATTGGCACTTTTTTAAAAGATTTTATGCACTAATATCAACTACGGCACACGAATTCCTTTGTGCTTAAAGCTTACCTCCAGTGGGTACTACTCTGTTTCAGAGATTTGCATTGCATTCCGTTCATCAACGTTTCAACAGCACTCAGTCGACCTCACACGCATGCTTATCGTGTTTGACCCGCTGTCGCCAGGGCAATTGTTACTAAGGTCATACTTGCGACCACTTGCCCTCCTCCGATGATATCATTCCACACACAGATGGAGATATTTTCGTTCTTTTTATTGGAGCGGCGAGCGGGTCCAGAAGCAATCCATTTACCCAGCTCAGCAATTGAAATTTACTCGACATTTTTCCCATTCCGGACGAATTAAAAATAATTTTTTACGTGCAATTTAGCGTCATTGAGTGGAATGTTTTCGCGTCATCTATTATTTTGGTGTCGTAAAACACAGTCAAAATGGTAGAGACGAAAGGAGAAGAATTGCGCTAGGCATAGAGGCTTTCACAAGTAGGAGGGAGTGGATGACAGGGACGTTGAGTAAGTATGCTAAGAAAAGACTCGTAAAAACTTTGATATGGAGAATAATTAATTATATACGGCATGGAAACGTGGTCACTGAAGGATAGACGTAGATTGGAGGCTTTTGAAATGTGGGTGTGGAGAAGAATAGAGAAGGTGAAATGGACCGAAAGGAAAACAAATGAGGAAGTACTGGAGATGGTGGGCGAGGAGAGGGGTTTGTTGAGACAAATCCTATGGAGGCAGGAAAAATGGATGAAGGGCGTATTGATCGCCAGTGGGATGTTGAAGACTGTAATAGAGGGGAGAATGTTAGTCAAACAAGAAAAGGACAGGAACAGGATAGGGATGTTGGACGGGATGAATGGAGGAAGTAAGTACCCGAGGAGTTGTTAAACTATATCCTTCAAACTATTGCGATGAATCTATCCTGAAGAACTTGAGACAATATACCGCAATACAGTTGTAAAAAGGACAATTACTGAACCGTGGTGACCGTTAATGCTTTAAAAAGTCTTTTAAAACATTTTGGGAAGGAGAAAATTCTGAGGAACAGTTAAGGGATGATGTACTTTAATTTTAGGTAATTGATATTTTTTATGAATATGTATTATTATAAGGTAATCTACCGGTTAAGGTAGGTTTTTGGGTGGACACAACTATCACATAAATAACTTGCGACTCCAAACAAAACCCAATCGAGCAACCTACTCTACATCAGCTATGAAGATGTGTAGGCCTGAAAAAGAAAATACTTTGTTCTTCCACGTACGTTTTATTATGCACGACCAAGGTTTCGACTTTCATGAAAGGATATATTTTAATTTATATTTTCCTTTTCAGTATGAATCACTTCCACAAAGTGACGCCTCCCAATCTCTCAATTCATGGAAAGGCCTTTTGAATTAAATTTGACGATTTCTTTACTTATTTATTCCCCTTGAAAATCCCCGTTTAATATTAAACCATTTATGTTTCCTATTATTTTATTATGCATGTATATTTTCTACCGGTCAATGATTTTGGATGGACACTTCATAAACAATGGTACATCATTATATTATAGATTTACAAAAATAATAATCATAATGTGCGTCTTATGCAGACGATTTAAGAAGTGTTTCATCGATAAACACAGTCGTTTATATCATTCTTTTCTCTTTCTATTTGTGGCACAATAAATTCAGTTCCTCTTAAAAGATCTCTCGTTTTTGCCCTTTAATTTTCTGCAGAGCAGAACGAGGAAATTGTCCTTTCCCCGTTCTCGTCGGGATTCGCGTAGCGCCAAATCATTTTATTCTCATTCTCACTTCATTTTTAAACGGGTTAAGTGAGGGGAGCTGGAGGCGGAGGATTTTCCTTGAACTTGACCCTCTTCCGCCGCCTCAACGGAGAACACTCTTGACTTGCCCTGACCTCTGCAAGGCCGAGCATCGAACTATCATGCGCGGGCAAGAGTGAGCCTGAGTCGAGATAGTTTCCAGTGTCTCCGACGAGTGGCGTGAGAGTCGCCATTTCCGCATTTATCGTCGCTTGATACCTTGGCGAGTCTCACGGTATTCTCCGGCCGGAGTATGAATGTTGCCGGGTAGCTAAGATTGCGGTGAGGATAATAAAGGCTACTGGCATTAGTTTTCTGGGAGCGTAGAGCGGGAGTCTTCACGGATCGACCATGTTTTATTTCCTTTGCTCGCCAGCAAAGTTTCCTTCGTTTTTCTCGAGAATATCTTTTTTCGCTTCACCGACAGTTTTGTTGAGATAAAAGGAGTCCCCTGCGTACTTGTGTAAACGGGTAATTCATTTTTCGGTTAAGGTTTTACACCTAATATCGACTTTGGGATGTGGGTAAAATTTTCAATTCCATTCAGTCTCATAATCATCCGCGAGATGCTGGACCAGAGACTTCATTCGCATCGGTTGCTATTGTTTTTTAAAATCATTTTGCTACGTAACTCAAAAATCAGAAAAATCATCTCAGTTAATCTAGGTTTGGAGTTACTGTGATATGAGGGTGGTTTTTCCTAGATTCTTAAATTGTGTATGCATCGATCGCTCGCGCACTCTGTTAATATTAGAACTTTCATCTCTATTCTATAAAAAAAAAGAATTGAATAAAAATTTCAATCAACCTGCTTATAAAGAAATTATAAAAAATGTAATGATTAATAAACTAAATTAGAGCGAAATTAATTGATAAAAATATGTAGTGTCAAATTATTATTACGAAAATTGCAACTGTTGATGTGAAAATCCATGGTGCTTCTTTTTCTGAAGCAGAATTTTAACCTTTAATACTAGAGATTCTGCGTCCTTGAGAGAGTCACTTTTTGCTGTATCATTTTTTCTCGTCCTCAACATTCCACAAAGGGTTTTCAGCTTCCGGTTCCCTTGCAAGGCTTCTCATCCGGATGTTTCCCCTCCGTCACCGTGGAAGCTATCCATCATCGCGTGCAGAAATATTGAGTAGAGCTGCAACGCGATCATAAGTACGCTGAAAACATTTTTCAAATCGGTACGAGTTTTTCGATACTTGACTCGAATTGCAAGAGTTCATTAACACTTAATTGCTACGATTGATTCGCTAGGCTACAAACTTTTCGCTCATTTTCCTTTCTCTTTTCGAGCTTTTAGGGTTTATTACTATTCCCTCGCTTCACATCTGTCATATTTTCAATTAATAATACTGAAATCGAAGAAAAGGCATATTTTGTTCACAGTTCCTGAGGTTGAAAACAAGGAAGCAATTAGTTAATAAGTTCATATGGAGCATCTCAATCTATGGATCAGAGGTGTAGAACACTGAAAAGGTGGACCAGCGAAGAATAGAAGTCTATGAAAAATCGTGCCTGAGGAGAATGATGAACTACGAGTATAAATGGACAGTCAAAGAGAGGGCGGATATATAGAAGAGCAGAAGAGAATATGACAATATGGAGAACTCAATGGTTAAGTAGAAACAGATCAACTGGGCACCTCTTGAGGCCCAACGGGCTAATTAGAAACATAATAGAGGGGAAAGTCTCGCGAGGAAGAACGAGAGAGATAAGTGCATAGGACAAAATTAAGGAGGAGGTAAAACGGATAAGCCATCAGGGGGTGAGGGAATTGACGCTGACTGGAGAAGAATGGTGGAATGCAGTAAAACCAATCTCTGGATTGAAATACAGATGATGATGAATACTGGAACTGTATTGTTTCATTGTACACTCAGTGCTTTAAAATGCTATTTACCATCCAGAGACGGTGAGGGGGTCCTTAGTCTAAGGAGTTGGAACGGCAGCCTTGGAAATTCTACCCTGTCACGCCCATCCGCTATACAATACCATACGGTGATCTGGACCCCAACTATTTAGGTCCGGCCAAGCCCTCATAGGCTTGTCACCTGGGTTTGCAAAGACGTACGTCTGCTCGGAAGAATTGGTTATTTACAGATGATGGTGGACAGATTCTTTTATTTATTGATTCGTATTTTATCAAAGGTAGTGACACCAAAGGGTTATTATAGCCCCAAATTATATTGGTATTATGGACCATCGGGATGAAGTATGATGGTCACCGTCATCGCCAGATTTATTTATTTTTTAAAACCATTCGGGGAACATGTGTGGACAGGCTAACAAAACGTTGCGATTTATTAGAAGAGTACTGGGTAAACTTTTTGAAGAGCCCAAAGAGAGATGTTATCTTTCGCTTATAAGGCCTCATTTAGAATATGCTGCAAGTATTGGGATGAAGTTGGATTGATTGCCGAATTGGATCGCGTGCACCGTAGAGGAGGTAGATTTGCCAAATGTTTTGATAAACTTAGTATAGCATCCAAAATATTAGAGCAGCTAGGCTGGAAATCACTTACGGAGCGTAGGGTTAATTACAGACTGAAGCTCCTCCATAAATTGGAAGATATCTTTAGCAGTTATGTTGACAATAGATTATTACCCCAATCCTACTACGATAGGAGAGATTACTGTATGTCAATAAAATTAAAGAGATGAAGTGTAGAACAGATAGATTTAAGATGCCATTTTTTCCACGAACGATAAGGGATCAGTATAACATTGTCCGACCGCGGTAGTATTCGTGTTAAAATTAGTCAGGTGTGTATTTACCCCCTGCCACACATCCTAGCGGTGTTTTGCAGGTTACTAAAATAAATAAACATGATGGTTACCGACATTGCCAGATTTAATTACTTCTTCCTTCGCACGATACGCAATCGTTATAAAATTGACCCCAAGCAAATCGATAATTTTTCATTTAGTAGGCAAAATGCATTGATTATGCCCAACGTCCTTCATTACCTTAGGAATGCGCGTGTTTTGGTGCACGACAAAATATATGTTCATTTTCGTGGATTAGCGCATATTTATACATCATTGGCTGGTGCCATAGCACCCTCCGCCACTCACCCTTTCGGCGGCTTGCGGGATATCGTTTAGATTTGCGTGAAGGCTTACCCACTAAACTCTCTGATTGTATTTATGTACAAGTTACACTAAGAAATTGAGTAACATGTTTTGAGATTCACATCAAGTAAAAAGCTTTTTGTCTAATTCATTTCACTCTTTTGCCTGAAAAAAATAAGCGGGATTCTTACCGTGATTCGCTCCCAAGAATATAATTTTTTATTCTCATTCTTAAATCTCTCAGATATATTTTCTTTGCAATTTGTTTCAAATAAGCGGAAATGTGTATTTGACGTATAATTTGCGTTTATCTTCAGTCGTATAACACAGTATATTCTTTCATCGCCGCATGCCTAAGACCATGGAACAAATAGTATAATAACATTAATAATAAATAATATAACAAATAATTACAGGCCGAGGGAATTAGTGTGACCTCAATTTATATGGGCAGATTGGACCACCAGGATAAAATATCAGCGGCGAAGAATTCAAGTACTCGTTCTTCCCCCGAACGATTCGTAATTAGACGTAACCTCTCCTAATTTCTTAATTCCTAAATCACAATTGAAAACTTTTAACGTACCCATTGTTACACGTTTTGGATAGGCGTGCATATTTGCTCTTTTTTGTGCAAATACGTATGTATATTTATGCATAGAAGACTTCGTATCCTAACACCACCACTTCTTCACACCCTTCTGGAGGTTTTCAAGATGTTGTGTAAATGTGATTGCATACCAACTTTCACGTTCAGAATTGTGCTGAAATTATGTGTATGCGATTCGATTTTACAACCCTAATGTCAGCAAGTCTTTAGCGTGCATGTATATAGAGTGTTTCTGTTTTTTTTAATGCGAAATTTTCTCGGCCAGGGATTTATTAATGACCTTATTCCACTTCCGCGCTACGGTGATATTTATCGCTACTTCAGCTGTCATAAATCACGATCGGTGGAGTACTCGCCTTCTTGCGAACCCACATAGGGAGAAGACGACTCTCGTTGAGCGCTCGTCGATGGGGGACAAAAGGCCCTAGGCGTTAAAATCCTTGGCGCATTTCATCGCTCTCGGGAGAAATTCCGTTCGACTTGCACAAAAACTCGTCGGGAAACGTCGATACCGTAGAAGAGGGTTGGAAGGAGGAAAGGCGACGATTTTTTTCCATCGCGAGGTTGCTCTCACGGGAAACTATAAACAACTGAGCATCAATTTATGGCTTGGCCATTACTTCCAGTCTGTGCGACTTCGTGAATTGCGCGAAAGTAAAAAACAAACGAAGTTAAAATCACGGCCACTCTGCTGTTTTCATGAAGTCCAAGCGACGGCAAAATTTCTCTGCGGCTGCATAAAAACATCTTGTTAGCGTATGAAAACGTCTTGATCTCGCTCGCCAATCCTATCTCGTTAGGTTCAGGAAATCACTTTTTCACGGCTTAATAATTTTTTTTGACGTGCAAAATGGGTATTTTTCCAAAATTTTCGTCTTTTTTCCCTCCGATTATTTGTTACCACTAGCGTAAATGCTGGTGTACATTATGATATATAGATAGCAAATGGTAGGATGTCGATTGCTTGTCATTCATTGTCGGCTGAGTCACGGATACATGATTAAAGTGTTTGCAGAATTTGGATTTCATTAGCCTTTCCTTTTCATGTTGTAACATGCTGGTGAAATGGGGAAATAATTGCAAAGACACCGGACGCAATGGCCGGCATGAGGAGTGATACGCATATTCATGTGGTTTTCTTAATTTCTTGGTCTGAGTCTGTCATACGTAAGTATTTACTGATACCAGTTTTTACCGTGTTTATCGCCCAATTACTCCCTTCGGCTTCCGGTTTCGAATTTATTAGGAGGAAGGGATTGTACCATTCTCAGCAAATGACAGACTTAATCATTTACACCATAATTTGATGTTACAAGAATCGCTATTAAGCTGAAGGCTGCCCAAAGTTCCCTGCCGAAATGGAGGAATATTGTGTCTTTGGACACGAGTGTAAATTTTCGTAACAGATGGCAGATCATTCAAAAACTTTAACGAAGATTCTCTTTTAAGTTTCGTTTAATACAACTGTTTTCCCCGTACAGCAAAGTTAGTAAATGCAGTGGATTTCATAAAAAGAGAGAAAGAATCGAAAGAAAAGATATCCATTGGAATGGGTAGCTCATAAAAACCTATGTCGACTCACTCTGTTCCTGGATATGATGAATGTGTGGCGAATGCGGAAATCGTGAATTAGGCGAATGGTAGTCATTGCTCTAAAACACACACACACCTTGGACACGCCCCGTATATCTTGGGTCGGTGAGTAGAGCATGTTGATGCAACACCTACTACATCTAACATAATACCTCCGCAAGCCGCCGCAAGGGCGTACGGCGGGGGGTGTTAAGTCACCACCCGTAAAAGAGAACCAAATTACATGTAAAATCAACAAATTCATGCAAACATGCACCCAGAGCGGCGAATACATTCATGCAAAAAACTTTTCATTTGGCACGCATACAAATACATATATTCAACAGCTAACAAACACATGCATACTAGAATTTGACTAGTAAGAAGACGATATTTCACTACCATATGGAAATGCAACATGCAGCGGTCTCCGCCCCAAGGACACAGGTAGGATATGTGACCCAACGTTGCAGGTAGTGGGAGGGTACCCCCACAGATGGAGGTGAGGGATGGAAAGGGAAACTTAAAAACACACAAAGCAAGGCAAGCAATACTGTAACGAGCGCTACATGATTTGATATGAACTTGAACTACACAGTACAATACGTATTACTATGGTTTACTACACAGTACCACAGTTCTATATTACGGTATTCAAAACTATAGTAAATTTTTATAGTATAGTTGTAGTGTGAAAGTACAGTTTTAGTACGCTATTATGCTGTAGGACTATTTGCTTGTACACTTAGCACAACTTAATATGTTTCCATTAAAACTTATGTCAATAAATATTTGCAAAATCAGAATTTACCATATTCTTGACCGTTATTTAGGATCAGAGTTACAATATTCCCCCCCTTGAGGAAATGATTGTTCATGGTCTCGTTTTGATATTTTCTGGATCATTCCTTTCTACTTCATCCACGTGACTATCCTGACTCACTAATGATTTAGTCAAGCACACAAATAATTGTACGATGCATGTTCATGTTTGCGAATACGATAAAATATAAGTTCAAGGGGATGCACGAAGGGACGTTTTATGCTTGTACGGATGGTGCTCCTACAGCCTCTGCCACACGCCTTTACAATGGTTTGCTTGGTGTTGTGTCGGTTTAGACATGAGGTTTGATTCTGTTCAGAAACGCTCACCTTCGTATTGAAATCAGTCGTTTTCCTGGTACTGCTGTTCAATTACATTCTCATTAAGTCCCATTTTCAGTTAATGAGAGAAATAGAGTTTTAATAGGGAGTAGAAGAAAAGGTATTGAGTCCGCTCGTGGAACACGTTCGCTGTCAGTGTTTTGAATCTAATTGGCATCAGGTGATTCTCAAGTTACGTCAAACAAGGTGAAATAGTGAACTCAAGAGAAATAGCGACTGCCTGCTGTAAAATTCTGGGAATGGTGTTTCTAAGTCTCGAAGGGAAGACTTAACTTTGAGTCGAACGTGTCGAGTTCCCCCCTTTGGCTTGGGCTCGTGAGTTAAATTCCCGAAGTATGTGCTTGGATAGATTTAGTCGACCGTACGGATGAGGGGAGATTCCGGTGCTGGTGGATTTAAGCATTCATATCTCTCTTGCGCAGTTGGCGTTGTTAATTAGACCAAGATTTAGCACCCCGACGATGGCATTCTTCGTCCTCTTTTGATATAGAAACAATTGCTTCGTGTCCTTCTCTTTCACCGTTTCGTGATAATCTTTCTCCCTCGTTCCACGGTGCTCTGCCGAATGTGTATTACCATGGTGTTCTATCGTGTAAGGACAAACTTTTTTCTTCCTCTTTATCGGATGAATTTAGCACCGAAGGAAAGGCAGAATTTAGGGTAATCCAAAAATTCTTATTGCCTGCTTCACTCTTCCCTGATTAATGCCCGACATTCTTCTTTCTGACACTCCCTTCATACTTTCGGTGCATTTAAATCATTCCTCCGTCCACTTTTTTCCGACTACTTCGAGTTTACTCTCCCCAACTTCCTCCGTCCTCCCCATTCAAACCGACCCTCTCCTTTCGCTGGTTCTTACTTGCTTTTTCAGACTTAATCCGACAATATTTTACCAATTAAACGACTGGTGGCGTAACTCCCACGTGCCATGCGCCGTTGAAAGTGGCTTCAAGGGTTTTATGTTGATGAGAATATCTGGGGAAACTCGGAGCAGCTATCTAGCTAACATGATGTTAACTGATCATCACTCAACAGAGAGGCTATTCCGTCGGGAAAAATCTTTAATTTCGTAAACTCGGGAACAGGGAATGGGGAATTCCCGATTTCAACGACGCTCCTTTTAGTTTTGCGATATGCTCGTTTTACATGTAAGCCCATTGATGGTGCAGGATCTACTGAAAGCTGAAACTATAGTTACGTACAGTGATTCCAGTGTCAGGTGTGATAAAAAAAGAAATGCATCAACATATTCCAAATACTCGAGAGTAAAATAGTAGAAAAGGACTGATAATCGGGATTTGGAAAAAGCAGGTATGAGAATCGATAAGATGAAAGGTCTAGTCGTACTACCAAACTCTAGTAGTACTAACTAGTAGTACCAAAATAAAGAACAGTGGAAAAATAACACATTGTGTTCTTAATTAAATGAAAGGTCTTCATTCTTTTCATACTTCTATCTAGGTTAACTCTGGAGTTTATTCCAAGGTGAGGGATAGTTATGGTAATTTGGAGAAGCACGTAAATTTGGGGTTCCTTGAGGTTTTCTTTTAGAGTTCGAGGGAAATCGGAGAGAAAACCCGGCGTCGGGGTTACTCTCTTCAGAAAATGATCAAGGGTTCCCCATTTGAAGTATCGTTCAATGAACAAATCCATGTCTTAGACCTGGTTTTCTCTTGTCAGGGTCTTTCGATGTTTGACCAGGAAAACTTCTGTGACTGCTGTGTCGTTGCTACGTACCAGCGTCACAGTATGCGTGTGGGTAAAGATATCGTTCTATCCAAAGTACTTACATCCCATTCTATCACGATATCGCGTCTAAGAGTATTTTACGATTTGTGGTCCCCCTCCATTCCACTCGTCTCTTCGATAATTCGGAAACGTATGTATTCGACATATTCGCACTAATTCCCGTGATATTTAGCTTGGAATACAGGCGTGCCAAGTTTTCAAATTTTGTTTGCAAAAATTCATCGTTAGCAATTCAGTATCAAATGCAGCTAAGAATTCTGTACCATCGTTATTTCAGCACACTATCCTGCTCGAGGCATCCAGGTGTGGATCGGTATTCCGCTGAAATATTCGCAAAAAAATGGGGCACAATTTATTCCTAACTTATTTTCCAATTCATTAGCAGTCAAGACGACAACTAGAGAGGAAATAAACCTCTGAACAGATCGAGGAATCCTTAATCCCTCTCAGAGTTTGTGAGATAAACAGTAGAGAACATAACGTATGATATTTCTATAATTTTCTCGCGCATAAAATGATACGGAATCCCAAAAACAATCACCGTGTCTTGTAATTGTCTTTAATGTATGTGTAGGGGTCAGATGGAAGAAGAGACTATAGAAGTCTCAATTTCGTCCCAATTAAGTCGTTAAATATTTTTATAAAGAAATAATACTCAAAAACATCTGGTGACCTGACATTCTCTGCCATGCGCCATCGTGGTGTCTTTCAGGGTCGATTGTGATCGTTAATACCCCTCGTCCTCGTCACCATCGTCGGGAAGTATCGCACCATACTGCCCCCGACTAAGCGGGCCTCCCGCTCTGCCCCATCTCGGTGTCGTGCGCCGGCCCCAATGAGCGTGATTCACAACGTCCCTTCGTTCCGAGAAATCCAAGTGAGCCAGAGAGCAGGCAAGCATCATCATCATCTTCCCCCTCCATCTCCGCCCATTTCGGTCGTCCCCTTATTTTGAAAGGGGCGGACGAGGTGGGCGGCGTTTCGCTTTCCCACACTCATGTCGCCTGGGCGTCGGGCTTTGGTGGCGTACACCATTCTGTCTATCCCATATATTTTTGGATGACATTTTTTTTGGTGCGTGAACGAACAAAGTTTTAAGACCCATCTTTAAATGGGGAATGGACCCGCCAGATAGAAAATGATGAAAAAACGAGGAGTCAAAACTTAAAAAGACGTTCGCTAACGTCATCTCGAAACAAGGAAGACAAATCGTCCGTGGTCCTTAAATCCGAAGATTGGTTCATTTTACTGCGCGTCCTACTCTATCTCTCTCCCGGGTATGATGCTACTGGAATTCTCCCTGGCAGCTGTCGTCTATCCAAGATTCAAAAATTTCTTTTTTCCTATTGTGAGGGTGAACATAAAGTGTATGGGCGATTTCTACATTCATCTGCTGGACAAATTTGTCTCGTCCCCCGTCAGGTGTGGTTCAGCACCACATCTGGATACAATAATTACCCGATGAAGTTGATATTGCTTTCTAAACTTTGTCAGAATCATTTTTCAAGGCTTAACTATGTGATCGGACCTTCATTGAGAATATATCCTCAAAATCATCGACTCGGTCATATCCTTTATCTCGCTATCAAGGTAATAAAATCACTTTTTGGACCCTTAAGGTCCAGTATTAACTCAGTGTGTGTGTCTTGAATGACCCGTTGATTGTTCAAACATGATCTTAGTTATAGGTATGCAGTTAGTACGTGGAGAAAAAGGGTATTTAGAATTACTAAATTAGTAAACGCATGGACAAATATATCAATTGCATGAAAATCATAATTATTATCGTCTATACTTCGCTCTGAAGATTGGCTGAATGCTGATCTTCGTTCCTCCCTATCTCATGCTAATACTGTTACGCATCTGTTCGTCTTCTTTCCCGCATTCTCTTTAATTAGTCTCCGTACCGTATTTGTCATCCGTCTTCACCCTGAGGTCTTTCCTTCGGTTTCCCCTCCGAATTCTCTTTATGAAAATTGTGCCTCAAGATGGATCCAATCCACTTTGTCCTCCTTTTCCGTGCAATGTTCTAGATGGCTCTTCCCTCCTCCACTCTTTAGTACACTTCGCCTTTTCTCATTTTATCCGTCCGTTTGATCTTCGGCAACCTCCTTCCACGCCGAATTTCGAAGTCTCCCATTGTTTCTCTGCATTCTCAAATCTCCGCGTCTCCGCCTCTCGGAGGGACGCGGGGAAATGTACAATATCTTTATTTTTTGGAGAGATTGAGGGAAAGAAGGTTTAAGTGCTCAAAAATATTTCTCTCTTAGCCTCTCCCCTCATTTAACCGAAATCTTGGTTGGAAGTTTTTAGGAGGGAAGAGGGGGGTGAGTGGAACGGTGATAAGGGGTGGTTGAGGAAGGTAAAAGAGGTGCTTTTGATCGTTGAAGGGGGCGAGGAAGGCGACCGGGGGTGGGTTTCTGTTTGGTTGGAAGAGTGCAGTCTATCCACCTCTTTCCCAAAGTTCGCTTCTCCCTCTCTCACCCTTCGGAATAAAAGGGAAGACGACCCCTTGAACCACTTCTTTCTCCCCCTCTCATTATCTCCCCCCTGTCTCTCTTCTCTTTTTCTCTCCGGCCCCTTAACCAAATCTCCTCCCTCTTTTGTCTCATTTTGTGTGAAAGTTCGCCTCTTTCTCCCATTGAATCGTGCCCGACGGATAAGAACGGCCAACCTCCCACACTCATCCGCTCAGGATCTTCCCGAAGTTCCTTATGGCCTCCGACGTGTCCTCTTTTCACCCCGAAGTACTGCGGTCCGTAGTGTGTCTGATCTATTGCCTCGGAAGTGCGAGAGGTCGTGAACTCCATCGAAAGGGTCTTCCCCCATTCAACTCGCTCCGCCGAGGGTAGCGAGTACGTAGGGAGGGGGGTGTTGGGAAGAAGTCATTGATGCGAAGGAGTTTCCTTTCCCAACCCGTGACTTCCAACCTCTTCGAACATTTGAGGACCGGATTCCCATGGCACGATTTCCTGAAAGTGGCGAGGAGAATCACAGTGATCAACTTTATAGGTGTGTTGGAACAAAATGAGGAAATTGATATAATTTATTTTCGATAACATTCTAGGTTAAAAAAACCTGTCAATTATTTCTCACCCTCAGTTTTGTTGGCACAGACAGCCAGATATGCCAATCGTTTCGCGTATTTTGAAATGCTTGTTGGACAAAAATAATCCCCTTAGTGTAGTGGAAATAATTAAATCACTGTCATCTGAGACAAAAGTCCGATATTTTGGTAAAAAAAATGTCGCACGCCCTTGCCAAAGTATTTTCTCGAGAATTTTTACAAAATATTTATCAAACCTTTATTCCTGAGTGAGAGGCAAATGACATCTCGTCGAATTTCTTTTGCCACGGGTTGAAAAAGATAGAAGAAAACCTTAGTTTTGACCAAAAGTGGTATGACTGACAAAAGTCACTTGGCCGAATTTGTATGAAACCATCCATATATTTCATTGAATAATAGTCATACGATTTTCTTTACGTAGGTCTTCTACATAACCGCAACTCTTCCTTTAAGCGGTGTATGGTGGTGATGCAACTCTTGCCGCACACCATGCCGGTATCTTACAAGCTATTTGTAGATGTAGATGAGCCCGTACCACCCCCCTCTCCTTTGTTCTTGAATATTGCTGGGTGTTCTCTCTGTAAAATCACCGTTATTCCTCCATATATATTAAAGGTTTTAGACCCTTACTTGACATTAAGTTGTTGCTTATCATTGCCATTTGACGTATTTCTTGATTTTGGCCAGAATTCGTCGCATATTTTGATGAATTTTGAATGTACCTTCGTGGATGCTATTCTTTTACAAACATGGTCAGAATTCTAATTTACTGACACACGCGCAGGTATTGTGATTTGCATAAATATTCTCAATATGAAGGATAAAAAATTCAAACAGTCCGATTGTGCGATTTTTCGTATTATTATAACCTACTCTACATCAGGTCCCTCTTCATCTCTGTAATTTTTTTTCGTATATTCAAAGCAAATTTATTGGCTGTCAACCACCCACCATATCCCCAAGGTTTTGACGATCGTAAAGGAAGAACGTTTGACGAGGGAATTCGGGAGATACGTCATATCCCGTCTTATCTTCCCTGTTAACGCTTTTGTCACATATGTTTTATCGCCTCGCGTTAAGCTTTTACGTCCTCTCCTCGTGACCCTGCCGTGGTCCCCTGCTATTTCGCGGACGGAATACATCGGCCAGGGCCGCCTACTTTCATTTCACCAGAGGTTCTGTTTTTCCATCCCGTGACGTATCAGTCCTGATGCTGGTTTGAGCTGCCATAGGATTGCGCCAATCATGGGTTTCGATTAGTACAGACGTCCATTCTTGCAAGTTACACTCTTGGAGGACCTTGGATGAAGGAAAAGCCAGTGTGTGAAGTATGCTTTCTCATCCCTAATTCTTTGTGCAAGATGTTTCACATTTTCTTCCGATATCGCCATGGTTTTAGCTCTCTCACTCGCCTATCGTCCAACAAGATATCGTACGATGGTTTCCGGGGTGGTTGCGGTTTTTGGCCATCCTTCACGTGGGTCATCTTGGAGGGATGTGCGACCACGTTTAAATTCAGCTGCTCACTTTTTAACGGTTGACATTGAAGGGGAAGGGTCCCTGCACAATATTGTCAAGTTCGGATGAATTTCTTTTGGGGTTAATCCATCCAACACGAAGAATTTCATGCCCGCACTAAATTCAAGGTTTTCCATTTTAACAAAAAACACGAAAGACGTCTACTGCAACAATGAGTGTAAAGAAACTACTTGAGAGATAAAGTTGAAACTTGTCTTACAAACTAATGATATGTGCAACCAGGCAGGAATCATAAATTTTTGCTGATTGGAACGCCATCTCTGTGTCAGGTCGAGAACTTTGCACCTTACCCTCGTATTCGACGGCGATGGTGCCATTTTGTATATGCCAGCGGAATACACATTCACGCAGTTTTAATTTTTAAAAATTTACATAGAACTCTGCAAGCCACCCCTACGGTGTGGGGCAGTGGGTGTTTACACATCAGACTAAATTTGACTCAAATTACTTCCCCTATTGAGACCTCCTTCCAATTTATGCAAGAGGTTTAATCTGTAATTTAACCTTCGCTCCATTGATTGATTCCCAACCTAGATCCTCTAATAATTTTGACACGCTACTCAGTTTATCATAACGACGTTTTACAAATCAATCTCAATTCGGCAATTAATCCAACTTCGCGAGGATCCCATATCGTACTTGCAGAATATTCTAAATGAGACCTAAACAACGAAAGAAAAGTAGTTCTCTTTCACCGTTTCATCACATTTCCATAACACTCCTCTTAAATCTCAATTTATTGTCAGCTTTCCAAATATTCCCAGTATCCATATTCTCGGCAATTCCGCGCATTTCCCTCGAAGTCCCTCGTCTCGTCTTTTTCAGTAATTTGCGTCATTTAATTCATCTTTGACCTCTCTGGTTCAACCTTTCAGAGTCACCTTGAAACATGGTTCCCGCTAAACAGTCCCTTCTCAGATTTCATCTAATTTGCTTCCCACCTATTGTCGTGTCTTTGTTTCGTAGGATTCAGTTTTTGAAAGAATTCTTCATTGGCCACCTGGTTTTTTTTATTTGACATTTTCGTCTATTGGGGGCTGAAACTTTCTGTCGCTTCCAATCAATATCCTCTCCTGGAACAAAGCTCTGTATTACAAAGCGTCGGCAATGTGACACCATAATCACCTTTCAATGGGTTGCTTTTATTAGTAGTATATCTGACTTCGCTCTGTAATAATAATTAGTCCGGTAAATGTAGCAGCTTTAACAATCATAATGGGATAGGAATGGCGCGGTGGCTAACCTACTGGATTCTCACCGCCGGGTTCAAATGCCGCAGACAGCAGATATTTTTCAGTGGTATCCTTCCCGATCCCTACGGGAGGTGCTCTTTGGAGAGCACTTTTAAGTACGACGTCCGTCAGATGCGACGTTAAACTGTGGACCCCTTGGGCGCCTTTCGTAAAAGAGTGGGCTAATTCCGACGTCGGGTTTCTCTCCACCCTTCCACCTTTCTCATTCATCCCTAATGACGCAAATGACCTTAGCTGTCCCCTAAAACTACTACTTTAACAATCGTAACTTTTAGAACTATGGCGTCACGCGCAGCGTTGATCGTGCTTCATTATAAAGAAGAAGTTTTCACCTGAATTCGTCGCTTGTTCCTAGCAGCGATGGAATAATAAACCGTATAAATTAGCTTGTATAAACCTTTTCCTTACGTCCTGGCCAACGTTATGTTCTGATAGTAATCCTTTATTCTCGAGAAGGATTGATCATAGTTCACATACAGAAGCGATGCAAACAACTAGCGTAGCTGTCAGCTCGAAATTCGTTTCGTTCTCGACGCTTTGTTGAAATCAATATTTCGCACCAGCGTGCCCGTTAACGCGGGTGAATGTGTAACGGTGCGGCTGAGCTGCATGAATGATTGATGACGTGTGAATTTGTTCCACGCGAAGAGTTCACGGATATTTTCCGCATCGCCGAGTTGTAATCTTCGATTATTCTTACGGGCAGACCAATTTATTATTTTATCGCATTTGGATTTAACCTCGATCAGCGTATTAGGTGGATGACTCAATTGCACAAAATATCGATTGCAAAAGGTTGGTTACTAGCTTTGAAAAGGGGGTGTAGGAAATTACGGCATAGGTTTGATATGCTTAAATAACGATGGTTAGCCTCAGCATCTCTCTCTCTCTCTCTCTCTGTATCCATAATTAATGCTTTTGCAACGGTCGTATTTCTGTATTGCGTAGGTGGCATAAATTATGCCGAATGATAAAACAGAAGGTATTATGAAAAGGTGGTATAATGGCGTATTTGCCGTTTGTGGAGATGGATTTGCAAAATGTTTAACCTCAACGTATTTGATGTTTATCGATGCGTAATATGGCAGGCGGTAGCCAGCAACTGCAGCGCCATGCCTATCCGGGAAGTGGAGTGTTTAGCGTGTTGAAGCACCCTTCAAATGCTGGGATCGGAATTCTACTGAATATGAAATGCTAATGAAAATTCGTCTCCCTAGGCCTTTGAACTCGGGAAAAGTGTATGGGGAGTCGACCACAGCCTCACAATTCCATTCCCCACGAATGGTCTTATCGGAGGTTTTAATGAAGAAATCAGATTATGATCAATGGAGAACCCTTCGCCACACCCAGCATTATCATTTTGCAATCCCAAAACTTTTTTTTTTACTTTGCCATCCACCCTTTACTACTTCGCACGCCATGCGGAATTGAAGCTGTCTGTTGTAGTGTAGAGCGTCAGGTTGTATATTATTAGTCGAATCTGTGTCCATCCGAAACCTCCCTTGAACGGTGTACTATCATAATAATAATTTCACATGCCATAATTCATCACCCCCACCCCACAGAATGGCAAGTTCCTAACCGCCACGTTCCGGTATTGCATGCTTGGCCTATGGCCTTCCTCGTTCAATCTTACTTTTTCCCCCTCTCATCGTTCTTGACGAAGTAATTATCTTGAGCTATGCCCTACTCAATTCTTGAAGGTTTCTCTGCTCTTTTTTCGTGTCTTTTCAATTCCTTCTCATTCGTCTTTTTGCCGGCCCACCGTAATTACCGCAATCCTCCACTGGGCTTCGAAGGCTTCTAGATTCACTGAATGTGCTCAACTATCATTTTGATGGAAATGTAAATTTTATCTTTCATCTTAATCGATAAATATGTTACGGATGCCCAGTGTCCAGGAAGAGAGAGAGCGCGCTTTAATCCAATCGGCAGTTACAAGTCGAGATGACATTTGTCAAGCGGGGAAGGGAATGGTACGGTATGGAGGCTGGTAGAAGTTACGAGGAACAAAAGAAGAAAGCAAGCAGAGTAGAGTTGAAGTTTAGGGAATTGGGAATTTTTGTTGGTGACCATCCAAAACTTAACTGAAAGAAGCCTCTTGTAGAAATGTATAAGAATACCGGCCAAAAGTTGTTTTTTGGCAGGATGTGGAATATTTTAAATGAATGCTTGTCTAACGCAGCACAAAGGGAATTATATAAAATAATACTCCCTCGTTATGGTATACATCGCAAAAATTGAGTACACCAGCATAAACGTCGATCGAATTGGGTGTTGGTAGGATGGAAGCTTTTAATGTTTGTGGTAAAAAGAGGAGAGTTATGAGGAGGAATGAGTAATGAGGGTTTTGAAATAATGTAGATTAGATTGATCGCATAATATCCAACAGAATGAAAGAAGTTAGCTGTGCATGTTTGGTCTTGCTAGGAAAATGAATGATGGCTGATTCGCCAAAGACATAAGTATACGAGAAAAAGAGGTTGGTCTGGATATACGAGAAAAAGAGGAGGCTGAATGGTCTGGG
The DNA here is from genome assembly GCA_037158775.1 of Hetaerina titia. Lineage (NCBI taxonomy): Eukaryota > Metazoa > Arthropoda > Insecta > Odonata > Calopterygidae > Hetaerina > Hetaerina titia. The sequence goes on along the minus strand of CM073776.1, from coordinate 81,023,741 downwards.
AGGAAGGGCTAGACCGCGAAAGTCAATGGTTGAAAGTACTTGAAGAGGCTCAAAGCAAAGAACATAACAACCTTCCGGAATAAGAGAGCATGTATGGAACACAGTGACCGAAAATGGTAGAGGCGAAAGAAGCAGGCATGTAAGGGCGTGGGGGTGTGGAGGAAATGTGCAAAAACGACCCAAGTTTCCCGTCATAATTTAAAATCAGGATTTTTTTCGACTTTGCGTACCTCGATAGGGAACGACGTAAAGGGTATTCATGTATATAATTAGAATTATTCTTGTGATCAGTCCCAACTACTGACGATTTTGATAATGGTTTGGTCTTTTTTTGCGTAAAGAACAGGTTGTTTGTTTCGTTTTTTCAGGATTGTTTGAAAGACATTTTTGATGATGTAATGTAGATATGCGTCGATGCCCCTTTTCTTTCTCCTCCCCTTCCTACGTGGGTTTCGGCTGAATCGGCACGCGAATGATCCCAGCAATTCCCTCGGAGCGATGCCGAGTGCTGCTTCCTTCCCAATGCCCCTCCCTCGAACCGGCGCGGCGGTCCCGGCCGGGGACCTTTTTCAGCACCATCCCGCGGGGCGCCGATCGGTCTTCCGCTCACGTCGATCGTAACCGAATTACGTACTTACCTCCCGCATGTACACAACGGAAGAAACCCTCCAATTTAGGACGTTTCCGCCATTTATGTATATTATTTATTAGTCGATAGCTTCCCGGCAATGAGCTAAATTCATACGACTGATTAATCAGCTCTCGTGCTGATTGATCATGACTAACCAGCTAGCCTTTTGCATAAAGACTGATCTGTCTTTGGAGTTCAAATGCAAACCACAGCAATCAGCTAGAAAGTTGGTTTAATAGGCTAGGGTCTGGCTCACCTGGTAGGTTGTAAACCATATGACGTATAACGTTACATATCTGGGAGTTCCTTTCCCCGTGCCGCTTGTAGTTACCGAGGAGGATGTGGTTTCCAAAAAAATCACACAGGCTTTGGTGATCCTGAGGGTTTCCCGAGGTATCAGCAGGATTTGAACCCAGACCTCCCGATCGCTCTATCTACCGAGCAGCCGGAAGCTCCACTAACCATGCATTGAGGTCATAACTCAACAGAAACTATGGACTCATAGAAAAATTAATAGCGACTTCCTCCCCCTATCTCATACAAATATTAAATAACATCGTGCCACGAAGGCTTTATTCATTTATTTTTGACCCATTATTCATTTCCGTACAAGAATGAAGTAATATTAATACTGGGCTGATGTGAAATTAATTCACTTTTAAATCATGTAGAATTGAGATACCCCGGGACTACTGTGTACAGAAAAAAAGAAAATTCATATTTTTCAAAGCCTCAATTAGAATACTTTTTGATTTGTCATGATAATTTGATAAATCTTACACGGTAAGAGAAGGACATATTAATTAGGTTGCAATTATTCAAAAGTTTGATTGACATAGTTGTGAGCTTATTGAATGAATGAATTTTGAATTATAACATTCGTCACGTTAGGTACCCACTTGTTTTCGCATACTATCTAGTATCTAGTATTCGTCTCAAACGGACGTGAACACTCATAGGAATAAATTTGAGATACAGGATTTTAAGTCTCAAATGTTTTCGGTGTAGTTGAGTGCTTGGTCGACCATTGTTTTGTATTTCGTGTTTTCAAATTCGTCTATTTTCATATTGACCCATGGCGACATAATAATCTTCTAAATTGACCTTAATTAAGAAGACACAGCACGTGTTGGCGGGCTCTCTCTCCCGCGGGACCTAAACCGATTCCGCGGGGCGCCAATCCATCCCCCGTGCCGCCTGATCGCAAACGAATTACGCTCCCCACCCAGACCCCTCTTTAATCCCTCACCCAATGAAAACTCCCCTCGTTTTCCTCCCCGCCATCTCCCCATCGCACGTGTCGACTAGAAACCACAATTTTCGTCAACCGCCTCTGAGTTAACAACGGGAGGGCGGCAGCAGAAAAGCTCCCCACAAATTTCCCTCTGCCCTCCACTATTCCCCCCGCAATTCCACTTTGCCCCTCCGCGCGTCTCCCTCTCCCGACATCTCCCGGAAGCGCTTCACGGATGCGTCAGGAAGTCGGCTTGAGGGTTACTCGCGCCGACGTCGGGATGGATTATGGGACGGCCTTCCATCCCGCCTCCCTCTCCGAAGCGCTGTCTCGCTCTCGCCAGCCCTCCTTTTTCCCTTCGCTCCCCAAATTCCGTCCTGCGTCTCGCTTAATCCTCGCGAGGATCTCAACTTGGCTCACGGCGTCTTTTAGTGCCGTCTCTTTGAAAGTCGAATGGGAAACAAATGCGGCGGTGATGTACGAGGTGTCTCGCAGTGGTACGAGTTGTGTGGGAGCTGGGAAGGAGCGCCTCTGTAGAAAATTCTCGCACGACCTGCAAGTGGTGCAGTCATTGTGGTACAAGTAATATTTATATATTGATTCAATGCGCCAACACCAAAGGTGACATGCGTGTATATGTATGTATATTTTTTATGCGCGCTTGCATTTAATTAAAGTAAAAAAATATATAAAAAAACATTAAAAACTCAAACATAACTCACTTCGATATTTCGTAGGAGTCACTGATTTTTTTTACGAGGATTAACTAACCTTTTATTTTTTTACAATAACTTAAATGCAAGTGTGCATCAAAAATAAGTGAACGCCATAAAGGTGCTGTCTATACATGCACCCACACCGTTATACGTAGATACATGTTCACTCATTCACCTACGTATTTTGTGTTTTTATTAAAAAGGTCAGTTGCTTTTACCAGCATAATCATGCAGCTGATATTTGTTTGAATTTTGATTAATTTTTTAACAATTTTTGTTTTTATAATTTTGTCATTTACGAGTATGAGTTCCTCCAGTTATATATGGCATGAAATGACAATAAGAAACGCGAGCTACACGTAATGCTTATTGAAGAAAAAGAAAATCATAGGTTATCGGAGAAAAACGGCGTAAAAATGATAAATTGCAAACGATCAAATTACGATGACGAATTTATTATGGCGAAAACGCCTATTTTTGGCTCTATCAAAGTGCAGTTTAGAATGGGTGCATTTAAAATTTCAGAGAAAAATACAGGGATGCGAAGTTTTTCAGCGCCAGTGATAATTTGTTTTTACTATATTTACGTTCCTCAAGCACTGAGGTCGCATCACACACCACACGCAGTAAATGTCAGATTGGCAGTTATCACGAATGTCGATTCACCAGAGTTGGACCCGTGTCCAAGGCGAACTCTCGGCCTTCGCATTCTCAGTGCAGCGCATTCTCCTCCGGAATTATTCCAGCTGCGTGATGTTTTAATTAAAAAATCGCAGATGGCTTCAACAGAACCTGCACTGAGATATGTACTTCATCAAACATGTGAAGTCAATTGGAGAAATACTTTGCGACGGGCGGCGCCATGTAATGGATAAAGCGTCATCACTGAGCATCATGCATTCAGAAAACGTGACCGAACTAGTTAGGTTCGCACTTATGCTCATAGTTTTTAATCTTTTAGTTCAGGTGAAGGTCTATCCCACGAACACGTCGCCTTCTACCCTATGAACGGTTCTGTTATGTATATTTTATCTTCCACCGTTTGCAAAGGTCCAGATGTGGGATTTGAATTTATGAAACTCGGCGTGGATTGTTCGGTGCGCGTATGATTTGGGCATCACTCATTACGACCTCCTAAATTTCATTTACATCTACACAACACCCCGTAAGCCGCCGCGAGGGAGTGTGGCCACAGGGTAGCGAGGGAGTGCGTGTTAGGTGACCATCCGTTAAACAGAGTAAAATTACATGCAAAACTAACAAATTCGTGCCAATTCACACCCAAAGAGGCGTGTATATTCATGCAAAAACCTTACTTAACTTTCATACGTGCATAGCGACTAAGATACATATGCGTAAGCACCTACGAATATACCGTGTGTCCACACAGCGTTTAATCTTGTCCTGACTTGTAAATCGAATGTCTTTACTATACAGTAATGGCTTTCTTACTATTATGATTCCTGATTGTCCGGGGAAGGAACAAATACTTGCATCTACCTGTCCTGGAGTCTATCTCCCTTTTCTTATCTTTGTGGACTGACCTACCTAATAATGTGGGGCCATAATATTTCCTTTTTTGTCATTGCTAAACTCATTTGTTCTGAACCTTGCCATAAGTCTTAAGTCTCGCTTGTTCCCTTTGCATCTTAAGCTGCTCTCAATCTAATTCCTCCTAAAGACCTGTAACACTCGTCGTGTCGTAATTTCAATGCCGCTCCTTCAAGAACACCAAATCCTTTTGCTCCTTACTTGCGTTTATAAAGGCGATGGACCCGTATGTCTTGCGCGATGGAGATCTCTTCGTTTTCCCAAGACTCCCCGCCGCTATTGTCTTCCTTGCCTCACAATGGGCACCGAGATATTAGATGGTCCAACTGTGGGGTCTCCCCACGACAATAAACACGATAATTTAAAACTCGCCCTCCGAAATTATTCCAAACGCCGAATGCGTTGTGTCCACCCCCCGCACCTCTCCCCGCCCTTGTAAACTCCTTTTATCTTCCCTCCGCGACATCATGACTCACCCTTGGTAACCGGTTCCAGGACTGTTTTCCTCATAAAAGAGGAACTTCCCAATATATATGTTGGGATGGTTTTATAACAATCGGAGGTCGGGGATTGCGTTCGAGGCGGGGGTGAAAAGTTTTCTGTCCCCTCCCTCCCCGTCATTTTCCAACAACCCTCCCGCGCTCCCTCGACCTCCTCCTCTCGATTCGTAAGTGCTGGTGCGGGGGGGGGTGAGGTTTTGTCTCTCAACCCCTTGTCGCGCTCCTCTTGGATGGAAGAATGCCCCGTAACCTCTCGCCCCATTTGGTACCCTCCCGTCATCTCATCGTCATCTCTTCCCCTCTCCCCACCCTCCAGTTCCCCCAATGCGTAACCCCCCCCAACCACGCACACCCCCCCGTCCACTACGGGCCAAATCTCTTCGTCGCCTCCCCGCACTTTTCGTCGGTTGCCGGTTCGTTGGTTATGCGACGACGCTCTCCGACAAATTGACTGAAACGAATGGTGGCTCATGTGCAGTGTCGTAAAGATGATCGAGACTTTTTTTATTTTTTTTCTCCACCCCTCTTACTCACAAGGGGGTCGTCGTCACCGGGAATTCCCTCTCCCCCCCCCCCCCGCAACCTCCCTACGCCTTCAGAAATGATATATTTACGAGGCAAAAACTGCAATACGACCATATAACCGTGGAGACCTAACCAATGGAAACGTCGCGTTTTGTTGAATAATGCGCACTTGTCGGCCTAAGGTCCCCTTGCCGCGGTGGCCAAAGTTTAGGGTTCCAGGAAATGTGCGCGTGGTGACTATAAGAATGTATTAATGAAGCAATGAGAGATTACGTACGCCCAATTTAAACGCAGGCGTGAATATCTGAAACTGATTCAGCGTTCTCCAAGGCAATTTAGTATTCATAGTTTAGCAAGTACCTCAAGGGCGATGCCAAAAATAATTATCACATAATGAATAGCATTGATGGCTAACAGAATGATTTTGCGGAACCAGATGAAGTCAACATAATTTACAAGTCTATTTACAAGCCTGGATTTATCTATGTAGAAAATATCTACATAGATAAATCCAGGAGTTACACGTAGTAGTTGAAAATTTCTGAACTTTTTGGGCAAGGAGCACTTTTTATCTTACTTTTAAATTGTTAGTATCATTGGAAAACATTGAATATGCAGTTGATTGCAACACCAAAAACACCCCTTTTGATCAGTTTGACCTCTTACCCTCTTTCTATTGTCTGCACTGTGGCCAATTACGATATTCATACAACGTTTTAGTTGTTGATAGCCGATTCATTTGTTCCTTCGACTCAGTTCCAGATCGAACTCAATTCAAGGTGGTTGAAGGGCCGCTTTCGATTTCGTCTTGATTGAAAAATTAAATGTGGACTTTTTTCAGGGTTATAGCGAACGTTTCGTAAATCATTGCGATATTGTACGGTCTGTTGATCACATCCTTGTTACTAGGCACTCGTGACGATGACATAACAAGATGTTGTTGCTCCTTTTTCCGTATCCGATTCAAGGTAAACCGGACTTTGAAAGCCAAAATATCTACCGACTGCTGTAAACGTCGTTTATCTTTCAGCGCGGAATCGTTTGAGATTATTTTTTCCATTCGTGCGCGATATATCTTGCAGTCCGTGATTTTTTTCCTCGTGCGTCTGTCTACTCGGTGAACTTTTCCTCTCCAGCCTTCTCCGTTCCCTTGACATTTCGCCGCGTGGTCGCGGTCGCTTTTGTGCCAATGCATGAACGTTCCCTCCGACCTGCGGACGTTCTAAGGGCACGTCACACAAACGCGCACGCCCCCGCTGTCCATCAAAGAATACAGATGCACACGGGTTAGGAAAGAGCTGTCGGACGGGTGAAAGGTCGTGAGAATTTCAAAAGTGATGGGTTTTGACGGGGTACGATTTGAGTTACAAAACCCGGGAATCGTAACAACCTTACGAGAGATGAGGCAGGTTTTGGATGGAAACAATGGCTAACTACTGCTCCAGTTTTAAGTCTCACCTAATCCGACACAATGAAACACCCTGCGCTAAATAAATCCATCTTCAATTCTGCCTACATTCTCGTTTGGCTAACAAATGTCCGTCTATTAGTTCTCAGAACTCCATCCCCAATCAAAACGCTCTATTTCAACCTTTCTTCCTTCCTTGGGATTCCTACCAACAATCCGTTTTCCTCTCCCACCATATCCATAATCTCTTCGTTTATTTTCCCTTCCCTCCATTTTAATGTTTCCAACCTTATCCTCACATATCAGTAGTCTCCAATGTCGCTTATTCTCTTGCTTAAACGACCAAGTTTCCGCGCCCAATAAAACTACCCCTCCGCGTAAAAGTTTTCATTTATCTTATCCTTACATTTTTACTCAAATTACTTGAGGTAAACTCTCACCTCTTTGGAGGAAACGTGAATTACACACTAATTGTACATGCATGGCCAATTACCTAACACCACCACACGCCCTTGCGGCGGTTTGCGGGATATTGTGTAGATGTAGATGAAATGCTCCTTCGCGGGGTTCCCTACAGTCTGGGTAAGGTGCCATAGGGGATGAGTTTTGTGTAACCTTTCAGCGTCACTAGCGCGGCAGTGAATTCCGGTCAATCGGAAGTGCATTTGTCGGATATATTTTTGTGAGCGGATATATTTATGCGTTATTTAAGTACAGTTGCGGTATGTAGTTTCCCACTGATCGCTGTGCATTCTCCCTTATTTTGCAAGTTTGGTTTCAATGTCATTACGTTTGCTGGAATTATTCTATCTTTCTTTGATGAAATAAGATTTGCGGGGTCACCTGTAGAATAGACAGGTTTAAAACTTCTTTTTTCCCGCAAACGTCAGGATACAAACATCGCATGCACAGATATCAGTATAACCACAAACGACGGTTTTGATGAAGCGAAATATTGTTAAATTCTCTGTAGCCTAATGTGCCTTCATTATTTCTTTCTTTTCCATGCCAGCGGTTCGTCTTATGCACGTCCAGAGGTTTGTTTTACCCTAGACACCGTGATGCATGCAAGTTGTTGTAACAGTCATGTCCATCGTATGAGTTAATTCATGTTTATATTAGTTACTAGTGTATAAGAAATGTTTCATTCTAATTTCGCCTGCCTCCTGTGGAACTGCGCCCACTCATATTCCCACGGGGTGACTGTTAGGGTGTCATGTAAACATTTCCAGCTTAACAGGACAGTGTTTTAATTTGCATACCATTCCGTGAATTTAAATATTTTCCTGGCGCGCAGGAACCATTTTTTTTAAATAAAACCCTTTCTGCCATATTTTCATCGAGATGTCCCCGCATCAAATCTAACTTTTGGTGTGCATTTTTTGAACAAGTTAATGAAAACTCCGTTTCCGCCCTGGGTTTTATTTTTCAACGAAATGATATACCTACGTCAAACTTTCAAAATATTTTGAATTCGGCGTACGTCGTGCGGAGGGGGGGGGGAAGAAAGGAGACAAGGGGGAGAAAAATCATTTTTCATCAGGTTTGGGGAGAGGGAGAGGAGAGAATACGGGACAGGCGCGGGAGGTTTGGCCATGGTGAGGGGTTGCAGAAGTTGAGGAAAACGGCTTTCGTATTTTGCTTTCGTGTTTTGCTTGAAACCGAGGGTTGAAGAGAGTGTAGGAAAGAAAGTGAAGACTATGGGACGAAGAAGGTGGGACTGAGAAGGAGGGGAGGGAGAGAGAGTGGGAGAATATGTAGGCACGTGACGAGGGGTGTGGTGGTAGGTGGGCGGAGGTACGGCTGCGAAATGTTTCGGGGGAGTGAGTGGATATCCTCGATTGGGGGGAGGAGGGGTAACGGAAGAGAGTAGATTTGGTGAGGGAAGGATGTGCGAATCTCGCGGGGAATCCGCACTAATTGTGCGTTTCTTGGAGATCCGGAGCGAGGATTTGAGTAAGGGAAGCAACTCCTTGGCCCCCTATTTTACCACTCTTCAATATCTAGCCACTTCGTCAATCGCCTGTATAACCCTCCACAGACAGCCGCCACCTCATTAATTCCATTCAAGGAATGTGCTGCCCTAAACAGTTCCCCTTAAATTTCTCCGGAACGCTCCAGCCAAAACATTATTCGGATAAAACTCGGAATTCGCGGTTATCATTTTTCAATTTGAACTGGACTTTTATGGATAGACTACGGCGATCTGATGGTGAATTTTTAAGGTGGGAGCCCAAGGAGATAAATACATAAAGTTGCCATTTTTAGAGTCCGTCTCTCTTCCTATCCACCGTAGCAATCTATATTTAGAAGTTAATTTATTTTGGTTATTTTTATATTTGCCATAAAATGGGAAGTATGTGGCATTCTTAGAATTATTCGCCATTATCCAAGGTCTTTTACGACCAAGTGGGATTTTTTGTTTATTTTTTTGTATTCTATCTACGTGTACACAGTAGACCACGAGCCACCACCGCAGGGGCATGTGGGGCTTTTTATAAAGTGTGATGTTGTAAATTTCATCAAATAAATGTACGCCGTTGTTCGTCAGCGTTTAATCCGAAATAGTGAATATTATGCTAATTATAACATACGCGTGTCGACAAAATGTCTGGATGGAGGATATTTATCTTCAAACGTAATAATCGATATTTTGTCCGAAAAATATCACGAAGACATTCCGATAGTCAGACCTCTTGATGTCAATACATACGAGTATTAGTACGTGGAAAACTTGAATTAATTGAGGTTGTTGAAAATTTCAATTTTTCTAATGTTTCGCGACGTGGACGTGATTTGACTCCGTTGGTGGCAATTCTGTTGAAATTTAAGATCAATTCGAATTTTTTTTCTTCTTTT